>JBBGZY010002223.1:0-10000 GCA_037952925.1 Lithobates clamitans | reverse complement strand
GGTTCCCATCAGAGACATCACTTACATCAGGGTTCCCATCAGAGACCCCCTTACATGAGGGTTCCCATCAGAGACCCTCTTACATCAGGGTTCCCATCAGAGACCCCTCTTACATCAGGGTTCCCATCAGAGACCCTCTTACATCAGGGTTCCCATCAGAGACCCTCTTACATCAGGGTTCCCATCAGAGACCCTCTTACATCAGGGTTCCCATCAGAGACCCTCTTACATCAGGGTTCCCATCAGAGACCCTCCTTACATCAGGGTTCCCATCAGAGACCCTCCTTACATCAGGGTTCCCATCAGAGACCCCCTTACATCAGGGTTCCCATCAGAGACCCTCCTTACATCAGGGGTTCCCATCAGAGACCCCCCCCCCCCTTACATCAGGGTTCCCATCAGAAACCCTCTTACATCAGGGTTCCCATCAGAGACATCACTTACATCTGGGTTCCCATCAGAGACCCCCCCCTTACATCAGGGTTCCCATCAGAAACCCCCTTACATCAGAGTTCCCATCAGAGACCCCCCCCTTACATCAGGGTTCCCATCAGAAACCCCCTTACATCAGGGTTCCCATCAGAGACATCACTTACATCAGGGTTCCCATCAGAGACCCCCTTACATGAGGGTTCCCATCAGAGACCCCCTTACATCAGGGTTCCCATCAGAGACCCTCTTACATCAGGGTTCCCATCAGAGACCCCCCCCTTACATCAGGGTTCCCATCAGAAACCCCCCCCCTTACATCAGGGTTCCCATCAGAGACATCACTTACATCAGGGTTCCCATCAGAGACCCCCCCCCCCTTACATCAGGGTTCCCATCAGAAACCCCCTTACATCAGGGTTCCCATCAGAGACATCACTTACATCTGGGTTCCCATCAGAGACCCCCCCCTTACATCAGGGTTCCCATCAGAAACCCCCTTACATCAGGGTTCCCATCAGAGACATCACTTACATCAGGGTTCCCATCAGAGACCCCCCTTACATGAGGGTTCCCATCAGAGACCCTCTTACATGAGGGTTCCCATCAGAGACCCTCTTACATCAGGGTTCCCATCAGAGACCCTCTTACATCAGGGTTCCCATCAGAGACCCTCTTACATCAGGGTTCCCATCAGAGACCCTCTTACATCAGGGTTCCCATCAGAGACCCTCTTACATCAGGGTTCCCATCAGAGACCCTCCTTACATCAGGGTTCCCATCAGAGACCCTCCTTACATCAGGGTTCCCATCAGAGACCCTCCTTACATCAGGGTTCCCATCAGAGACCCTCCTTACATCAGGGTTCCCATCAGAGACCCCCCCCCCTTACATCAGGGTTCCCATCAGAAACCCCCTTACATCAGGGTTCCCATCAGAGACATCACTTACATCAGGGTTCCCATCAGAGACCCCCTTACATCTGGGTTCCCATCAGAGACCCCCTTACATCTGGGTTCCCATCAGAGACCCTCTTACATCAGGGTTCCCATCAGAGACCCTCCTTACATCAGGGTTCCCATCAGAGACCCTCTTACATCAGGGTTCTCATCAGAGACCCCCCCTTACATCAGGGTTCCCATCAGAGACCCTCTTACATCAGGGTTCCCATCAGAGACCCCCTACATCAGGGTTCCCATCAGAGACCCTCCTTACATTAGGGTTCCCATCAGAGACCCCCCCTTATGTCAAGGTTCCCATCAGAGACCCTCTTAGATCAGGGTTCACATCAGGGTTCCCATCAGAGACCCCTTATGTCAGGGTTCCCATCAGAGACCCCTTATGTCAGGGTTCCCATCAGAGACCCCTTATGTCAGGGTTCCCATCAGAGACCCCTTATGTCAGGGTTCCCATCAGAGACCCCTTATGTCAGGGTTCCCATCAGAGACCCCTTATGTCAGGGTTCCCATCAGAGACCCCTTATGTCAGGGTTCCCATCAGAGACCCCTTATGTCAGGGTTCCCACCAGAGACCCCTTATGTCAGGGTTCCCACCAAAGACAAGTATAATTTCACCTTTGGAACATGTTCTTCTAACCAGGTTTAGGGTGAACATGTAACATGTTCCAGCATGTGCACGCAGCCTCTGACGCATCTCCCATCTTACATGAGGGTCCACATCAGAGCGAGGACAGTGCACTTCAGCTTTGGACCAGATAAAATCATGTATCCCATTACAGCCATAGTTTGGAGACCCCTAATCTAGACTATAGAATCAGAGAGACACCAATCCATTATCACCAGTTCATGAATCACAGTGAAACAAAATACCTCTGCTTTAATGAATTGAACAAACAAATTAAATTTCAGATAAAATCAAATGGAATGCACTAAAGTGTTATTAAATACGGATCGATTTTCCATGCCACTTTCAATAATCTGAACACTTTACAAGGGAACACAATAAGACTGTGGGGTAGCAGATTTCCAGAACAGACCCGATTTATTTTTAACACAAACTAAAAGTGATCCCCACTGCAGTCTGGATATTCACCCCTACAACATAGAGCAGTTATATGAATGCAATTGTATTGATGTTCGTATGACAACCGCATGTTCTGATTGGATGAACACTGGGAAGAACATGGTGATGATTCCATATGCCGAACCTGCCCCCCTTCCATATATATATACATATATATATACACACACACATATATACCGTATATACTCGAGTATAAGTCGAATTTTTCAGCACATTTTTTTGTGCTGAAAGTGCCCCCCTCGACTTATACTCGAGTCAAGCACTTTTCTGCAGCAAAAAATTTCATTTTCCGAACCGAATGGGGCCCCGTATCTCAGGGCCATTTGGTGCTAGGAACCCCAAATTTTGGTGTGCGAACCCAGTGGAACTGGTACCACAACATATCCAAAGATGAGGTTCCTAGCTTTAAGTGGCCCCGAGATACGGGGCCCCAAAATCGGCTCGGAAAATGTCATTCTCTGCTGAAGAAAAGTGCTTGACATTTTCTGAACCGACTTTGGGGCCCCATATCTCAGGGCCACTTGGTGCTAGGAACCCCAAATTTGGTGTGCAGACCCAGTGGAATTGGTACCATAACATATCCAAAGCTGGGGTTCCTAGCATCAAGTGGCCCTGAGATACGGGGGCCCCAAAACTGGTTCGGAAAATGTCATTCTCTGCTGCAGAAAAGTGCTTGACATTTTCTGAACTGATTTTTGGGGCCCTGTATCTCGGGGCCACTTGGTGCTAGAAACCTCAGCTTTGGAAATTTTATGGTGCTAGTTCCACTGGGTTTTCACACCAAATTTGGGGTTCCTAGCACTAAGTGGCCCCGAGATACGGGGACCCAAATTCGGTAAACTGTGTCTATCTGCAGCAATGTCATTTCGGGACCCTTTGGGTTCAGAGACCCCAAATTTTGGCTGCAGCTAGGGGGCATCTAGGAACCCTTAACTCCCGAGTTTGAAGTTCAGGGGACCTATGGCTGCAAATGGGCACAGTGAGGCATGCAAATGGGCACAGTGATGCTGCAAATGGGCATTGTTGACCCTCTTTTCCACTTACAGTAGCTGTGCATTTCTCACCCTCGTCTTATACTCGGGTCAATAAGTTTTTCCCATTTTTTTTTGTAGTAAATTAGGGCCTCGACTTATACTCGGAACGACTTATACTCGAGTATATACGGTACATACACACATCCCAATAGGTAGTAGAGCTGTGATCTCAATTCAACCTACCTCATGCTCTCTATGCAGAATTTCGCCATTCATTCATCTAAGAGCCCTTTCACACTGGGGCGGTTTGCAGGCGCTATTGCGCTAATAATAGCGCCTGCAAACCGACCCGAAAGTGCCGCTGCTTTCATTCCAGTGTGAAAGCCCCGAGGGCTTTCACACTGGAGCGATGCGCTGGCAGGACGGTAAAAAAAGTCCTGCCAGCAGCATCTTCGGAGCGGTAAGTATACCGCTCCTGCCCATTGAAATCAATGGGACTGCGCGGCTATACCGCCGGCAAAGCGCCTCTGCAGAGGCGCTTTGCGGTGGTATTTAACCCTTTCTCGGCCGCTAGCGGGG
Source organism: Lithobates clamitans (assembly GCA_037952925.1). Classification (NCBI taxonomy): domain Eukaryota; kingdom Metazoa; phylum Chordata; class Amphibia; order Anura; family Ranidae; genus Lithobates; species Lithobates clamitans. The sequence goes on along the minus strand of JBBGZY010002223.1, from coordinate 5,975 downwards.
GGTAAAACTGCCCCGCTAGCGGCCGCATACCGCCGACGCCGCCCCCGCACCAGTGTGAAAGGGTTCTAACAAGTGTAGAGAGATCTCTGCTCACTCAGCTGTCAAAAGAAAAAACCGGGCAGCCTGCCAAGATTTTCACAACATTGTCCATGCTGGTAGAGAACTATAAACATTGTAACTTTTGGGTGGAACTTCCACTTTAAGGCCTCATGCACACGGGATGTTAAAATAAGGTTATGAAAACGCCAGTATTTTTGCAGTGATTTTTTTTTACTTTTTTCAACGTTTTTGCAATAGCGTTTTTTAGCGTTTTTCCGCGTTTTTTTTTTTTTTTCAACATTTTTTTTTTTTTTTTCAAATGATCAAAAACATTAAAAAACGTTGGTGAATGACGTTTTTGAGCGTTTATCAGTGTTAGAGCATTTTTACAGCTGAAAACCTCTCTCAGAACCCACTGGTCCTGGGTTTTTTTTACAGCTTAAAAAACGCCTATGCCATTTGCAGCTCAAAACGCCTAGGTGGGCATGAAGCCATAGACTAACATAGACAGGGCCTTTTAAGCTGCAAAAAACGCGTAAAAAAAGCGGCTGTAAAAACGTCCGTGTGCATGAGGCCTAATGTCAATTTTTATTTTTTGGGGGGGGGGGGGGGGGGGGAGTGGGTGACTACGGATACGCCAAGGAGAGGAAGAGGAGCGGGGCTCCGTGTGGCCGCATTGCTGGACCGTGGGACAGGTAAGTGTCTGTTTATTAAAGTGGGGGTCCACCTATCTATCTTTTTTTTTTTTGAGTTCCTTCACAAACTTTTCTTCTCAGCATTACATACTCACATATTGTGTGTAATATGTCCGCCTGTGGCAGATTTTGTCAGAAAGAATAACTTATATTATTCACTGCAGGCGGTTTCCATCTTCATTGTGGGCATTTGAAGCCCACAAGCATTTATTTCCTGGATGTGGTGAATGCTGTGCTCCCAGCAGTCACCGCTCATTCCCGCACATGCTCAGTGGCATCCTGGGAAGCCTGAGACTAGCTCCCAGGAGTCTGGGAGAGGCTAGAAACACGCCTACTCCCACGGGAGGAGAACCAGGAAGTGCAAAGAAGAATAGAAAAATAAAAGGTAATTACGGCGATTTAAATTTTTTTAAACGGCATGTCAGCATCTAGGCAAGGAAGAGAATACATACAGATATTGTTCAAAATTTGGGTGGAACCCCGCTTTAAAAGTCAGCAGCTACACTTTTTGTAGCTGCTGACTTTTAATTAAAAAAAAAAAAAAAAAAGCCTGGAACGCAGCTTTAAATAAAAGGAATGAACTTCCGTCTAACTTCTAACAAAGTTAAAATCAGTATTTTTTGCTACAAAATTACTTCTTGGAACCCCCAAACATACACATAAATATAAACACACACATATATATATAAATAAAATATATATATATATATATATATATATATATATATAAAATATATATATATATATATATATATATATATATATATATATATATATATATATATATATATATATATATATATATATATATATATATATATATATATATATATATGAGACCTTAGAGAATAAAATAATGGTTGATGCAATATTTTGTGTCACACTGTATTTGCGCAGCGGTGTTTCAAATGCAATTTTTTTGGTCAAAAATACACTTCAATTAATACATTTTTTTTTAAAAACAGTAAAGTTAGCCTGATTTCTTGTGTAATGTGAAAGATGTTGCGCCATGAGAATCGAGAGAGAATCGTAATCTTTATTCTAAGCAAGAAAAAATGTGATTCTCATTTTAGCAAGAATCGTGCATAGGTAGCATAGAAGTTCTCAGGACTGTTTCACTGCACAGAATAGAGCAGGGAGCTGAGTGTAACCTGAGACCTGAGCGGAGGGAAAGGGATGCACCCCACACTACACAGTCCCATAGGGAAGTATGCACAGCTGAGGCCGTCATTCACTTGCTGTGTGCTGGAAAGGGGGGGTGGGCTGTCACCCAGGATTGTCTGGTATCGGCATAGACCATCAGAAGTGACTCATGCAGATAGCTGAGCAATGAGAGAGCAAACAAAAACCAAAAAAAAAAAAACAACACTGTAGTGGCAGTTGCTTTGTTCATTTTTCATTTCAGAGGTTTACAGCCACTTAAAGTGGAACTTCAGTAATTTTTTAATCTTTCCATCTATTAAATCCTCTGTCCTTGTCGTTTTAACCACTTGAGCCCCGGACCATTATGCTGCCTAAGGACCAGAGGTCTTTTTCCAATTTGGCACTGCGTCGCTTTAACTGCTAATTGCGCGGTCATGCAATGCTGTACCCAAACGAAATTTGCGTCCTTTTCTTCCCACAAATAGAGCTTTCTTTTGATGGTATTTGATCACCTCTGCGGTTTTTATTTTTTGCGCTATAAACGGAAAAAGACCGAAAATTTTGAAAAAAAATGATATTTTCTACTTTTTGTTATAAAAAAAATCCAATAAACTAAATTTTAGTCATACATTTAGGCCAAAATGTATTCGGCCACATGTCTTTGGTAAAAAAAATGTCAATAAGCGTATATTTATTGGTTTGCGCAAAAGTTATAGCGTCTACAAACTAGGGTACATTTTCTGGAATTTACACAGCTTTTAGTTTATGACTGCCTATGTCATTTCATGAGGTGCTAAAATGGCAGGGCAGTACAAAACCCCCCCAAATGACCCCATTTTGGAAAGTAGACACCCCAAGGAAATTGCTGAGAGGCATGTTGAACCCATTGAATATTTATTTTTTTTGTCCCAAGTGATTGAAAAATGACAAAAAAAAAAAAAAAAAAAAATATTTACAAAAAGTCGTCACTAAATGATATATTGCTCACACAGGCCATGGGCCTATGTGGAATTGCACCCCAAAATACATTTAGCTGCTTCTCCTGAGTATGGGGATACCACATGTGTGGGACTTTTTGGGAGCCTAGCCGCGTACGGGGCCCCGAAAACCAATCACCGCCTTCAGGATTTCTAAGGGTGTAAATTTTTGCTTTCACTCTTCACTGCCTATCACAGTTTCGGAGGCCATGGAATGCCCAGGTGGCACAAAACCCCCCAAAATGACCCCATTTTGGAAAGTAGACACCCCAAGCTATTTGCTGAGAGGCATATTGAGTCCATGGAATATTTTATATTTTGACACAAGTTGCGGGAAAGTGACACTTTTTTTTTTTTTTTTTTTTTTTTTTCATAAAGTTGTCACTAAATGATATATTGCTCACACAGGCCATGGGCATATGTGGAATTGCACCCCAAAATACATTTAGCTGCTTCTCCTGAGTATGGGGATACCACATGTGTGGGACTTTTTGGGAGCCTAGCCGCGTACTGGACCCCAAAAACCAATCACTGCCTTCAGGATTTCTAAGGGTGAAAATTTTTGATTTCACTCTTTACTGCCTATCACAGTTTCGGAGGTCATGGAATGCCCAGGTGGCACAAAACCCCCCCAAATGACCCCATTTTGGAAAGTAGACACCCCAAGCTATTTGCTGAAAGGCATGGTGAGTATTTTGCAGCTCTCATTTGTTTTTGAAAATGAAGAAAGACAAGAAAAAACATTTTTTTTTTCTTTTTTCAATTTTCAAAACTTTGTGACAAAAAGTGAGGTCTGCAAAATACTCACTATACCTCTCAGCAAATAGCTTGGGGTGTCTACTTTCCAAAATGGGGTCATTTGGGGGGGTTTTGTGCCACCTGGGCATTCCATGGCCTCCGAAACTGTGATAGGCAGTGAAGAGTGAAATCAAAAATTCACGCCCTTAGAAAGCCTGAAGGCGGTGCTTGGTTTTCGGGGTCCCGTACGCGGCTAGGCTCCCAAAAAGTCTCACACATGTGGTATCCCCGTACTCAGGAGAAGCAGCAGAATGTATTTTGGGGTGTAATTTCATATATTTCCATGGCATGTTTGAGCAATATATCATTTAGTGACAACTTTGTGCAAAAAAAAAAAAAAAAAAAAAAAATTTGTCTCTTTCCCGCAACTTGTGTCGCAATATAAAATATTCCATGGACTCGACATGCCTCTCAGCAAATAGCTTGGGGTGTCTACTTTCCAAAATGGGGTCATTTGGGGGGGTTTTGAACTGTCCTGGCATTTTATGCACAACATTTAGAAGCTTATGTCACACATCACCCACTGTTCTAACCACTTGAAGACAAAGCCCTTTCTGACACTTATTGTTTACATGAAAAAGTTTTGTTTTTTTGCAAAAAAATTACTTTGAACCCCCAAACATTATATATTTTTTTAAAGCAAATGCCCTACAGATTAAAATGGTGGGTGTTTCATTTTTTTTTTTCACACAGTAATTGCGCAGCGATTTTTCAAACGCATTTTTTGGGGAAAAAACACACTTTTTTTAATTTTAATGCACTAAAACACGCTATATTGCCCAAATGTTTGATGAAATAAAAAAGATGATCTCAGGCCGAGTACATGGATACCAAACATGACATGCTTTAAAATTGCGCACAAACGTGCAGTGGCAACAAAATAAATACATGTTTAAAAGCCTTAAAAAGCCTTTACAGGTTACCACTTTAGATTTACAGAGGAGGTCTACTGGAAAAATTACTGCACTCGATCTGGCCTTCGCGGTGATACCTCACATGCATGGTGCAATTGCTGTTTACGTTTGACGACAGACCGCCGCTTGCGTTCGCCTTAGCGCGAGAGCAGGGGGCGACAGGGGTGTTTTTTTTTTTGTTTTTTTTTTTCTTTATTATTTTTTTGCTTTTTTAATCTTACTTTTAAACTGTTCCTTTCATATTTTTTTTTTTAATCATTTTTATTGTTATCTCGGGGAATGTAAATATCCCCTATGATAGCAATAGGTAGTGACAGGTACTCTTTTTTGAAAAAATTGTGGTCTATTAGACCCTAGATCTCTCCTCTGCCCTCAAAGCAAATGACCACACCAAGATCGGTGTGATAAAATGCTTCCCCAATTTCCCAATGGCGCTATTTACATCCGGCGAAATCTAAGTCATGAAATACTCGTAGCTTCCGGTTTCTTAGGCCATAGAGATGTTTGGAGCCACTCTGGTCTCTGATCAGCTCTATGGTCAGCTGGCTGAATCACCGGCTGCATTCTCAGGTTCCCTGTTGAGACAGGAGAGCCAGAGAAAAACACGGAAGACGGTGGGGGGGGGGGGGGCATTCCCTCCCACGGCTTGTAAAAGCAGTCTAGAGGCTAATTAGCCGCTAGGATTGCTTTTACATGAAAGCCGACCGCTGGCTGAAAAGAATGATACCAAGATGATACCTAAACCTGCAGGCATCATTCTGGTATAACCACTCAAAGTCGTGAATGGCGTACCTGAAGACAAAAAAATGGTTAACAATGGTTAACAATAAAGCACAGTAAAGTGTAAATAATTACACACCTGAAAAACAAACATGATAAAACATAATAACAATAACAATAACAATAACAATCAATAACAATAACAATAAAACATTGCAGAATAGAATACAGTAAAAAAGAGCAGAACAATAGAGAGAGAGAATAGAGAGAGAGAGAACAATAAAACAACAACTATTTTTTTTTATTTCATATTTTTTTTTTTTTTACACTTTTTTTGTAACTAACTTTTATAACGGTAACCGGTTCCAGGTTCGGGTCTCTCAAAATGCGATGGCATCTTGGGAGACCCTGTGAAAGTGTGCCTAGTCTGTGGAATGCTGTACCCTACGCTAATACTCAACTAGTGAATGGTAGCGTTCAAAACATTCACCAATGCAAAGACCAGGATTGTCAGGACAGGAGGGACAATAATAGCGGGTGTCACGGCTATATCCGCGCTTGCTGCAGACACGACATCTTTTTTGGGGGGTTCGTTGGGTAGGGGTACTCGGGAGGACATAAAAAATGCCTCTCATGCAGCCGACTGCATTTGGTTGGGGATGTGAATGGGGGAAGTACGGGCGCTGCAG
>JBBGZY010002222.1:0-92072 GCA_037952925.1 Lithobates clamitans | reverse complement strand
ACTCTCTCTCTCTCTCACCCCTCTTTCACCTCCTCTCTCTCTCTCTCTCTCTCTCTCTTCTCTCTCTCTCTCTCACACACTCTCCCCCTCTTTCTCTCTCTCTCTCTCTCTCACCACCCCCTCTCTCTCTCACCCCCCTCTTTCTCTCTCTCTCACACCCCCTCTCTCCTCTCTCTCACACCCCCTCTCTTCTCTCTCTCTCTCACACCCCCTCTTTCTCTCTCTCTCTCTCTCTCACCCCCTCTTTCTCTCTCTCTCCTCTCTCTCTCTCTCCCCCCCTCTCTCTCTCTCTCTCTCTCTCTCTCTCTCTCTCTCTCTCTCTCTCTCTCTCACACAAACCCCCTCTTTCTCTCTCTCTCACACCCCTCTTTCTCTTCTCTCACACTCCCTCTTTCTTCTCTCTCTCTCTCTCTCTCTTCTCTCTCTCTCTCTCTCTCTCTCTCTCTCTCTCTCTCACACCCCCTCTTTCTCTCTCTCACACCCCCTCTCTCTCTCTCTCTCTCTCTCACACCCCCCTCTCTCTCTCTCTCTCTCTCACACCCCCTCTCTCTCTCTCTCTCTCTCTCCTCTCTCTCTCTCTCACCCCCTCTTTCTCTCTCTCTTTCACACCCCTCTTTCTCTCTATCACCCCCTCTTTCTCTCTCTCTCACCCCCCCTCTCTCTCTCTCTCCTCTCTCTCACCCCCCTCTTTCTCTCTCTCTTTCACCCCCCTCTTTCTCTCTCTCACACCCCTCTTTCTCTCTCTCTCTCTCTCACCCCCTCTTTCTCTCTCTCTCACCCCCTCTTTCTCTCTCTCACACCCCTCTCTCTCTCTCTCACACACCCCCTCTTTCTCTCTCTCTCTCTCTCTCTCTCTCTCTCTCTCTCTCTCTCTCTCTCTCTCACACCCCCTCTTTCTCTCTCTCTCACACCCCCTCTTTCTCTCTCTCACACCCCCTCCTTTCTCTCTCTCACACCCCCTCTTTCTCTCTCTCACACCCCTCTTTCTCTCTCTCACACCCCCTCTCTCTCTCACACCCCTCTTTCTCTCTCTCACACCCCTCTTTCTCTCTCCACACCCCCTTTTCTCTCTCACACCCCCTCTTTCTCTCTCTTCACCCCCTCTTTCTCTCACTCTCACACCCCCTCTTTCTCTCTCTCTCACCCCCTCTTTCTCTCACTTCACACCCCCTCTTTCTCTCTCTCTCTCTCTCTCTCTCTCACCCCCTCCTTCTCTCTCACCCCCTCCCCTCTCTCGCTCACCCCCTTCCCCCTTTCTCGTGCTCTCTCACCCGTCCCGCTCGCCCCTTCTCTCTCTCGCTCGCCCCCCCTCTCTCTCTCGCTCGCCCCCCCTCTCTCTCTCGCTCGCCCCCCCTCTCTCTCTCGCTCGCCCCCCTCTCTCTCGCTCGCCCCTCTCTCTCTCTCGCTCGCCCCTCTTTCTCTCTCTCGCTCACCCCCTCTTTCTCTCTCGCTCACCCCCTCTTTCTCTCTCGCTCACCCCCTCTTTCTCTCGCTCACCCCCTCTTTCTCTCTCGCTCACCCCCTCTCTCTCTCTCGCTCACCCCCTCTCTCTCTCGCTCACCCCCCTCTCTCTCTCTGCTCACCCCCCTCTCTCTCTCTCTCTCTCTAGCTCACCCTCTCTCTCTCGCTCACCCTCTCTCTCTCGCTCACCCTCTCTCTCTCGCTCACCCTCTCTCTCTCGCTCACCCTCTCTCTCTCGCTCACCCTCTCTCTCTCGCTCTCTCTCTCTCGCTCACCCTCTCTCGCTCACCCCCTCCCTCTCTCTCGCTCACCCCCTCCCTCTCTCTCGCTCACCCCCTCCCTCTCTCTCGCTCTCTCTCGCTCACCCCCTCCCCCTCTCTCGCTCACCCCCTCCCCCTCTATCGCTCACCCTCGCCCCCTCCCCCTCTATCGCTCGCCCCCTCCCCCTCTATCGCTCACCCTCGCCCCCTCCCCCTCTATCGCTCCCCCTCGCCCCCTCCCCCTCTATCGCTCACCCTCGCCCCCTCCCCCTCTATCGCTCACCCTCGCCCCCCTCTCTCTCGCTCGCCCCCCCTCTCTCTCGCTCGCCCCCTCTCTCTCGCTCGCCCCCTCTCTCTCTCTCGCTCGCCCCCTCTCTCTCTCGCTCACCCCCTCTTTCTCTCTCGCTCACCCCCTCTTTCTCTCTCGCTCACCCTCTTTCTCTCTCGCTCACCCCCTCTTTCTCTCTCGCTCACCCCCTCTCTCTCTCTCGCTCACCCCCCTCTCTCTCTCTCGCTCACCCCCCTCTCTCTCTCTCGCTCACCCCCCTCTCTCTCTCTCTCTCTCTCGCTCACCCCCCTCTCTCTCTCTCACCCTCTCTCTCTCGCTCACCCTCTCTCTCTCGCTCACCCCTCTCGCTCACCCCTCCCTCTCTCTCGCTCACCCCTCCCTCTCTCTCGCTCTCTCTCGCTCACCCCCTCCCCCTCCCCTCTATCGCTCACCCTCGCCCCCTCCCCCTCTATCGCTCACCCTCGCCCCTCCCCCTCTATCGCTCACCCTCGCCCCCTCCCCCTCTATCGCTCACCCTCGCCCCCTCCCCCTCTATCGCTCACCCTCGCCCCCTCCCCCTCTATCGCTCACCCTCGCCCCCTCCCCCTCTATCGCTCACCCTCGCCCCCTCCCCCTCTATTGCTCACCCTCGCCCCCTCCCCTCTATCGCTCACCCTCACCCCCTCCCCCTCTCTCGTTCACCCCCTCCCCCTCTCTCGTTCACCCCCTCCCCCTCTCTCGTTCACCCCCTCCCCCTCTCTCGCTCACCCCCTCCCTCTCTCTCGCTCACCCCCTCCCCTATCTCTATCTCGCTCACCCCCTCCCCCTATCTCTCTCTCGCTCACCCCCTCCCCCTATCTCTCTCCTCGCTCACCCCCTTCCTTTCTCTCTCGCTCACCCCCTTCCTTTCTCTCTCGCTCACCCCCTTCCTTTCTCTCTCTCGCTCACCCCCCTTCCTTTCTCTCTCGCTCACCCCCCTTCCTTTCTCTCGCTCACCCCCCTTCCTTTCTCTCTCGCTCACCCCCTTCCTTTCTCTCTCTCTCGCTCACCCCCTTCCTTTCTCTCTCTCTCTCGTTCACCCCCTTCCTCTCTCTCTCGCTCACCCCCCTTCCTCTCTCTCTCGCTCACCCCCCTTCCTTTCTCTCTCGCTCACCCCCTTCCTTTCCTCTCTCTCTCGCTCACCCCCCTTCCTTTCTCTCTCGCTCACCCCCCTTCCTTTCTCTCTTTCGCTCACCCCCCTTCCTTTCTCTCTCTCTCTCGCTCACCCCCTTCCTCTCTCTCTCGCTCACCCCCCTTCCTCTCTCTCTCGCTCACCCCCTTCCTCTCTCTCTCGCTCACCCCCCTTCCTTTCTCTCTCGCTCACCCCCCTTCCTTTCTCTCTCGCTCACCCCCCTTCCTTTCTCTCTCGCTCACCCCCCTTCCTTTCTCTCTCGCTCACCCCCCTTCCTTTCTCTCTCGCTCACCCCCCTTCCTTTCTCTCTCGCTCACCCCCCTTCCTTTCTCTCTCTCCCGCTCACCCCCTTCCTTTCTCTCTCTCCCGCTCACCCCCTTCCTTTCTCTCTCTCGCTCACCCCCCTTCCTTTCTCTCTCTCGCTCACCCCCCTTCCTTTCTCTCTCTTGCTCACCCCCCTTCCTTTCTCTCTCTCGCTCACCCCCCTTCCTTTCTCTCTCGCTCACCTACCCTTCCTTTCTCTCGCTCCCCCCCTTCCTTTCTCTCGCTCCCCCCTTCCTTTCTCTCTCTCGCTCACCCCCCTTCCTTTCTCTCTCTCTCTCGCTCACCCCCCTTCCTTTCTCTCTCTCTCTCGCTCACCCCCCTTCCTTTCTCTCTCTCTCGCTCACCCCCCTTCCTTTCTCTCTCTCTCGCTCACCCCCCTTCCTTTCTCTCTCTCTCGCTCACCCCCTTCCTTTCTCTCTCTCCCGCTCACCCCCCTTCCTTTCTCTCTCTCCCGCTCACCCCCCTTCCTTTCTCTCTCTCCCGCTCACCCCCCTTCCTTTTTCTCTCGCTCACCCCCCTTTCTTTCTCTCTCGCTCACCCCCCTTCCTTTCTCTCTCTCTCGCTCACCCCCCTTCCTTTCTCTCGCTCCCCCCCTTCCTTTCTCTCGCTCCCCCCCTTCCTTTCTCTCGCTCCCCCCCTTCCTTTCTCTCGCTCCCCCCTTCCTTTCTCTCTCTCGCTCACCCCCCTTCCTTTCTCTCGCTCACCCCCCTTCCTTTCTCTCTCTCTCGCTCACCCCCCTTCCTTTCTCTCTCGCTCACCCCCCTTCCTTTCTCTCTCTCTCGCTCACCCCCCTTCCTTTCTCTCTCTCTCGCTCACCCCCCTTCCTTTCTCTCTCTCTCGCTCACCACCCTTCCTTTCTCTCTCTCTCGCTCGCCCCCCTTCCTTTCTCTCTCTCTCTCGCTCGCCCCCTTCATTTCTCTCTCTCTCGCTCGCCCCCTTCCTTTCTCTCTCTCTCGCTCGCCCCCCTTCCTTTCTCTCTCTCTCGCTCGCCCCCCTTCCTTTCTCTCTCTCTCGCTCGCCCCCCTTCCTTTCTCTCTCTCTCGCTCGCCCCCCTTCCTTTCTCTCTCTCTCGCTCGCCCCCCTTCCTTTCTCTCTCTCTCGCCCCCCTTCCTTTCTCTCTCTCTCGCCCCCCTTCCTTTCTCTCTCTCGCTCACCCCCCTTCCTTTCTCTCTCTCTCGCCCCCCTTCCTTTCTCTCTCTCTCGCCCCCCTTCCCTTTCTCTCTCTCGCTCACCCCCCTTCCTTTCTCTCTCTCGCTCACCCCCTTCCTTTCTCTCTCTCGCTCACCCCCCTTCCTTTCTCTCTCTCGCTCACCCCCCTTCCTATCTCTCTCACACCCCCCCTCTCATATTTTTCCTGAGATGCTGTGCACATTTGGTTCTGCAATTCTGAAATGTATAATATATTTGCATGTAGCCTGTCGCCTGTTTTACAAACCTTGTAATATATTGCAGGTGGATTGAATCTGATTGAGAAACTACTGAAGGATCCTAAACTCTCTCAGAGCAAGCAGGCTTTAGAAGGATTAAATGATATGAAGAGCCTGTTTGAGTACCTGCAGCTGTTTGGTGTGACAGATAAGGTGGGTGTTGCCATATAGTGATCAGATACAAATTGTGTGCAGTTTTTGCTTTATTCATGTGTGTTTATTTTTGTATAAGAGAATGACTTACTGTAAAATATTCTTACTGTGAGCTCTTTAACCACTTCCCGCCCGACCTATAGCAAAGTAACGGTCAAGTGGTGGTTTAATTGCTCGAACTTGACATCATATGATGTCCTTCAGAACAAGTCACTCCTGCGTGCCCCCTGGGGTGGAGCGGTGTGGCGCTCGAACACCCGCATCTCCGATCACGGTAAAGAGCCTATGACATAGACTCTTTACCATGTGATCAGCTGGTCCAATCACAGCTGATCACAGTGTAAATAGGAAGTGCCAGTTATTGACACGCTGACAGCACATAAGTAGAAGAGAGACGATGAGCAGCTTTCTTCACAGGGGGTATCTGCACTGATTATCAGTGCAGCCCCACCAATGATGCCCGCTAGTGCCTACCAGTGATGCCTATTGGTGCCCATCAGTGCTGCATACTAATGCCTTCTCATCAGTGCCTGTCAGTGCAGTTTTATCAGCGCATATCAGTGAAGGAGAGAAAACATTTTTTTTTTGGTCGTTTAGCGAAAAATAAAAAACTCAGTGGTGATTAAATACCACCCAAAAAAAGCTCTATCTGTCTAAAAAAAATGTTAAGAATTTTGTTTGGGTACAGCATTACATGACCACACAATTGTCACTCAAAGCGTGACAGTGCTGAAAATTGGCCTGGGCAGGAAGGGGATGAAAGTGACCTGTATTGAAGTGGTTAAAATATATAATGTAATATTATTAATAGTACAGCCAGAAAATGAGGCAAAATTAGCTGGATGGCTTGATAGGTGAGCTGCAGAGCATGAGCTTGTCTGAAGTCTTGGCAAAAGTTAATTGAGTTACAATGGATACACGATAAATGAAAACATATACTGAGAAGATATGGATTGCTGTATTCTTTTTTTGAAAAGTTAGCTGTCTGGCTGTCATGCTGATTCAAAAAGCTCTTTAGAGTGACTGACCTGGAATAAGTGTGCAGCTAAAGAGTTCTGACTTTCCCCTGACTTCCCTTATTGCATGATGGTTTCAGACCTGAGACAGCTAAGCAATTTAGCATTTTTAGAGGGAGGTCAACCCTGGCAACCTGCATATTTCTATCAGCACACATTTTATCTGAAAGGAAAGCTGAAAAATGTTTTCTTTTCGTTTCTGTGAAGGTACATCTCAACATGGAACTACCTTGCCATGGTGGTGCTTTGGCTTCCATGCTTTCTGAATCCCTAAGTTGGAAAAACAATAGCGATAAAGGATCCTGACTTCAAGACTTGTATTTACATGCAGAAATATTAAAGCCAGTCAACAAGCATTTCCAGTTAGAGGTGGTCAATACCAGCCCCAGTATTTTATTAGTATTTTAGTCTTGAACAAAGTAGAGAAGGATTAGAACTCCTGTCAGATTTTTACTGTTTAAATATGGTTCTATTAGACCTGGTTTATACCTATGCAGGTTTTAGTTGATGCGTTTTCCAGGTGCGTTTTGCATTTTTCCACACACATTTTTAATGCATTTTTATGTGTTTTGTACTTTTGGCAGGTGTCTGTTGTTTTGCAGGAGAAACCAGCAGAAACCCATCAAAAATGCAAGCATTGTGTTTTTTATGCGTTTCCATTGAAGTCTATGGAGCCAAAAATGCAACCTGGTGTGGGGAAAAAAAGTTCCTGACCCTTTCCAAAACGCACATATTATGAACGTGTCCCATAGGAAACAATCTTAAATGGACTGTAGTGCGTTTCTGAAAAACTGAAAAATGCATAGGTGTGAACCAGGACTTAGAGATGTTTCACCTACCTAATGACAATGGTTTCACCACACAGGACGTGAGGGAAAATTTGCAATAGTGTCACAGATGAATAAAAACCTGATTGGGGTCTAGTCCCAACCTGCTCTACTAAAATATATATATATATATAATATAATCTTTTTTGTGTTGCTGTTGGAGGGTACACGTAACTTTCTCTCTTGTAAAACATCACGAGGACAGGAAGAGAGGGTAAATCTCAACCTGGCTAGCAGTAACAGACAGGGGTTCTCATATCTGTAACTAACAAAAGTTTTGCCAGGACATACACTTTCTTTATGATCAGGTGCTGGCTTACAGGTGCTAATGGCCGCAGTCTTTGTTTCCACATCTGCTTATTTACTACGGCTTTAAGTCAGACAAGAGTGTCCACTGCCTCATGCAACCTCAGCAATAAAATGCAAGTAAGAACTGTGGCCATTGGCATCCTAGAAGAAACCTGAACCAGCTGACAGGTATGTATTTTAGCACTCTATCTGTCATTTCTGCAACACGGAGAGAAGCTTGGCTCAGTGACCCATATAAATATATAAAAATATGGATCAATTTTAAGCATTTAGATACTTGTAAACCTGGCCTATTCTCATGGTTATTGAATAAAAATATTTGGGTTGGTGTTTTCTCTAGAAGTATGTATTTTTTGTTCACTTTTTTTTTTTTTCACCATATTTTAACTCCTGATACAGATTTCATTCGACCTGAGTTTAGCTCGTGGCTTAGATTATTACACAGGAGTCATCTATGAAGCAGTGCTGATCCAGAACCAAGCAGAATCACAGCAGCAGAACAACCACACAGAAGAGTCAGTCAGTGTTGGCAGTGTAGCTGGAGGAGGACGTTATGATGGCCTTGTAGGAATGTTTGATCCCAAGGGAAGGAAGGTTCCATGTGTGGGAGTCAGCATTGGAATTGAGAGAATATTCTCAATCATGGAGCAAAAAGCTGAGGTAAGTAGTTCTGGTCTAATTGACTAACAATTAAATGCGAATAGGATTGAAAGGAAATGGGACAATACTCCTTAAAGTGATTGTAAAGGCTCGTTTTTTGTTTTTTAAATAACAAACATATCATACTTACCTCCACTGTGCAGCTCAGATAACCCCCTAGGAGATGCGCTCTCCCAGGGTGGTTACCTTGCGGGCGCGCTCCCGAGTCCACCATTTGCGTCCGTAGACAGGAATGCCGTACTCGGTCCTGGCGCCCGCATCATTGGATTTGATTGACAGCAGCGGGAGCAAATGGCTGCGCTACTATCAATCTATCCAATCAAGGTAAAAAAAAACACGAGGGTTTACAACCCCTTTAATATATTTGAGTACCCAGATGTATGCCTGTTAGCCAAGGAGTCTAGACTAGCTAGGTTAATAATTTGGTTGTCTGTTAGGTACACATAACCACTAGAGAGCATGTTGGCATTGCGTTTTGTTTTACTTATTGTATACTGAAGGAAAGATAAGGATGCAACTCTAGATGATGCACCCATAGCAGTGGCAGTTCTCATATTTATCTCATGACAGATTCCATTTTTTTGCCTCTCCTTTTGACCACAATTGATTACAGTACTATTTCTTCGCAGTTGGCCCCGCCCATTTAACAGGATCATTTTTGACACAGCATATAGACCCAGAGACTGAGCCATGGGCAGTGCGGTGGGTTTGTTCTTGTTAATTTACAGCAAAGATTTAAGGCTGTAGGTCATAGAGTGAGGAGCAAATCTGGCTGGACACCTATATGTGAAAAGTGCAGCAAAAATGAACAATTTTTGTATTGTCTATAAAAAAAAAAAAATCTTAAATGTATTTAAAATTGAATTATTTGGAGTAGACCGTATTTCTGTGGGTATATTTTATTTGCACTAGAAGTTTAAATAAGCCCATTAATTTATTTTAAGAAGTTAACAGTTTGGAGAGTTTTTTTGATATTGCCACAAATGAGATTTCTTACGATAATCTCTGCATTTATGTGATAGTTAACAATAACTGAGTTTCTAAAGCCTAGTACACACAATGTGATTATCGGACGAATGATCGTCCATTTTTTTGCATGCCAGACTCATGTCGAAAGTGAAGAAGTTCTGAAAGTAAAAATTCGGAAGTGATGTATTGTATTGTATTTGCATTGTTTTTTCAGATGAAAATTGTACTGATCAAACGAAATTGTACGATCTAGTATCGTACAAGAAATGTTTTTGTTTGTCCCTTCGGATAATTTTGCACAAAATCGTACGATCACTTCGAAAGCAATATTTTTTGGAACAGATTTTTGGTCGTGTGTATGGGCTTAAAGTGATACTGAAGTCTGTTTTGTTGTTTTTAAAGAAAAAAAAAACATGTTCTACTTACCTGCTCTGTGCAGTGGTTTGCACAGAGCAGCCCAGATCCTCATTTTCCTTCGCCAGCTCTCTTGGCCCCTCCCTCCTGTCGATTGCCCCCACAGAATGCAGCTTGCTGTGGGGGCACCCGAGCCGCTGCTCTGTGTGTCTATTCAGACACGGAGCCGTGATTTGGCCCCACCCCCTCTCTCTCCTGATTTGTTAACTGACTTTGACCGCTACTGAGTCTCAGCCAATCAAGAAGGAGAGTCCTGGACAGCTGAGGCACTCGTGCACATCGCTGGAAGAAGATGGGGCTCAGGTATTAGAGGGGCCTAAGGGGGGCTGCTGCACACAGAAGTTCTTTTTCTTAGAGCCAGTTCACACCAGATGCAGTTCTGTGCGCTTTTTTTCTGCGCTTAAAATGCATGCACAGGGATTTCCATGTATTCCAATGGCTCTTGTTCACACCATGCAGTCAGTTTTTGGTGCAGAAACTGACCGGAAACTGACTGCATGGTGTGAACTAGAGCCATTGAAATACATGGAAAACACTGTGCATGCATTTTCTGCAGAAAAAAAAGCGCACAGAACTGCATCTGGTGTGAACTAGCACTTAGAATCACTTTAAGTGTGTCAGTAAATTAAATCATCCAGCAGGTCGGGTCAAATGTGTGATATATAAAAATCTAAAACTACTGGGTCAACCTATTTCTTGAAGTGACCTTTTCAGTTATTAGTTTAAATGACATCTGTTACATCTGAATATGCAGCTGTCTGTTAATGGAACTCAGCAAAGGTCTGTAGAAGAAGCATTTACACATTCAAGCCAAAACTGTTTTTTGGATAAAGTGTGGAAAAGTTAGAAACATTGCTTGATGTTTCTTGCTGTTGGTCTTTGTTTTAGGAAGATTTCCCTTCATTTCCTGCACTGGTGACTATGGTCATGGCAGACACACACTGTCACTGGAACATTAAAGGGGTTGTAAAGGCAGAAGGTTTTTTATCCTAATGCATTCTATGCATTAAGATAAAAAAAAAAACCTTCTTTGTGCAGCACCCCCCTAATTGTTTACCTGAGCCCCTTCTCTCTCCAGCGATGTTCACGAGTGTCTAAGCTGTCTGGGACACTCCTCCTGATCGATTGAGACATAGCAGCAGCGCCATTGGCTCCCATGGCTGTCAATCAAAGTCAGTCAATGGTGGAAAAAACTTGCGCTAATGAGCAAAACACAGTAAGTCAAAAATTAATTAAATTCACAAAGATGCAGCTGCAAAAAAAACTCCAAATATCCATGAAGTAATAAAACATATAAATAAAAATTTGTGCGCTAGCAATAATATAATTAGGAT
The DNA here is from genome assembly GCA_037952925.1 of Lithobates clamitans. Lineage (NCBI taxonomy): Eukaryota > Metazoa > Chordata > Amphibia > Anura > Ranidae > Lithobates > Lithobates clamitans. The sequence continues at coordinate 81,479 of JBBGZY010002222.1, read as the reverse complement.
AATGCTCGGAGCCACAATTCATATATGAATCCCAGCAAAAAAGAAATAATAAAGCAATAAGAAGTGCATGAAATCCTCTCTCAAAGAAAATAAAAAATTGTGAAAAAAATATATGTAATATATATATATCAGAAAAAAATTGAATATTCTGAAAGTAAGATATGAACAGTCACACATCCAAAAAACGCCTATAATCAGTCCATGAATAGGTTAAGCAAAATAAAGTGAAAAGAAAGAAAGAAAAAAGTCCCTTTGGTGTATCACATCACAAAACCAGGAAGGTAGTAAGTTGTAAAGGACATTTCCAGATACTCATTGATTGCAGAAGAGGACTAATGGATGTACCCTTACCCCATTCGTTGGACCTCCTCTATGGCAAGGTCGTATGGGCTTGCAGATATAACCCTCTGCGGGGACAGATGGAATGTTGATGTCCGGGTCCTGTCAGCGTGCACCACCGACTCCAAATTGATCCGACTGATCCAACTGCTCCAGCATCAGAGGGGAGACTCAGGAGTGGGACGATCCATATTTAAGAAAAATAAGGGGAAAAAACTCCAATAGTGTGGTAATATTAGGGATTTATGGGTTAAAATAAACCACAGATATATATGCAAAAAGTTCCAGTATAGCAAAAACGTTACATCTAAAAAGCCGGCATAAAAACAGAGGCTGAACGCCCGTGCAAACAAAGAATCAGGAACACGTGATGGCAAACTCTGCTCGGGTCCCCCCATAGAGAGCTGCTGGCTGAGGGGGCACTCGATAGGAGGGAGGGGCCAGGAGCAGCAACAAGGGACCCGAGAGGAGGAGTATCTGGGCTGCTCTGTGCAAAACAACTGCACAAAGGAGGTAAGTATAACATGTTTGTTATTTTTTTTTAAAAACGAGACTTTACAATCACTTTACATAAAGAGAAAGTTCCTCAAAGAGAATACAGAAAAGCCCAACAGACGCCTGACTCTTCTCCACTCCAATATGATCTGTATCACTGTTGTAGTGATATCTCTTCATTGTGACTGGCAGGGAAGGGAAATGTCTCCAGCAAGGGATCAGACACCAAAAATAATCTGGCAGTGGTTCTCACCCTTCTTCACTGTCTGAAAATCTAAACTTTAAACTCCAAGTTTATTTTGTCTCTACAAGCATAAAATAAAGAGATTTAACATCACTAAAGTGACCAGGGAGGATTTGCTAAAACTGGACCCAACAGACTCTGGAGCAGATATCCATAAACATTCAGCTTGATTAGTTAAAGTGTTACTAAACCTAAAAACTTTTTTTACCTTAATGCATTGTTTGCATTAAGGTAAAAAAAGGTTTTCAGTTTCTCTGTGCCCCCCTTCCCTTGTGTGAAGGGGAAGAGAGGGGAGAAGATATCAGCGCTGTGCATGGTCTCATCTAGTCTCCCCTCTTTTCCTCTTCACACAACATTCGAGCAACAGCAGGAGATGTCAGATGTCGATATAGACAAGAAATTTGGCTGAACTTGGGCTTCAGCTTTGTTGGACAGAAAATTGTCATGCGGTGCCAAGGCAAATTATAGTCTTCTACATAGTTACATAGTAGGTGAGTTTGAAAAAAGACACACATCCATCAAGTCCAACCTATGTGTGTGATTATATATCAGTATTACATTGTATATCCCTGTATGTTGTGGTCGTTCAGGTGCTTATCTAATAGTTTATTGAAACTATCGATGTTCCCCGCTGAGACCACTGCCTGTGGAAGGGAATTCCACATCCTTGCCGCTTTTACATTAAACACCCCTCTAGGTAGTTTAAGGTTAAACCTCTTTTCTTCTAATTTTAATGAGTGGCCACGTGTCTTGTTAAACTCCCCTCTGCAAAAAAGTTTTATCCCTATTGTGGGGTCACCAGTATGGTATTTGTAAATTGAAATCATATCCCCTCTCAAGCGTCTCTTCTCCAGAGAGAATAAGCTCAGTGCTCGCAACCTTTCCTCATAACTCATATCCTCCAGACCCTTTATTAGCTTTGTTGCCTTTTTTTGTATTCCCTCCATTTCCAGTACATCCTTCCTCAGGATTGGTGCCCAGGACTGGACAGCATACTCTAGGTGCGGCCGGACCAGAGTCTTGTAGAGTGGGAGAATTATCGTTTTATCTCTGGAGTTGATCCCCTTTTTAATACATGCCAATATTCTGTTTGCTTTGTTAGCAGCAGCTTGTCATTGCATGCCATTTCTGATCATCTACTAGGACCCCCGGGTTCTTTTCCATCCTAGATTCCCCCAGAGGTTCTCCACCCAGTGTATAGATTGCATTACATTATGTTATATCTTTCACCAGGCTTCAGAGGCAAAGATTCGAACCACAGAGACACAGGTGCTAGTGGCAGCTGCTCAGAAGAAACTTCTGGAAGAAAGGATGAAACTTATTTCAGAACTCTGGAATGCTGGGATCAAGGTATTTCATTGTGCCTGATTAGATTATTTTTTTAATAATAACCTAGCATGTTCTGTTTATCGATTAGCCAGACGACAAGCAGAAGCAAAAAAGCATGGGCATGCAGAAATAGAATCGTTAGAGGATGAGCTGAACCCATACTGAGCTTGTAGTAGTAAGTGTAAGCTTTTTTTTTTTTATTTTTTTATTAGGCATTTAACAGTACAGGTACAGTAACCCCTTTGCCTGTATCTTTCTACTCCCTATCCCCATCAGAACATTAAAACCCAATATAAACACAAATGGTCTCAAATGGTTTTTTTCTTTTTTTTTTTTTTTGCCCCGCTAACCCCCCCCCAGCAAGTTTATACTATAATGTGCTAGTATGAGCGATTGAATTACCACTATCGCGACATGGCGCACTCTGTATAAAAAAATTCTACAGTTAAAACTATGATTGTGACTGTAAGACCATGCTTACCATCCTTATGTGAAACATGTCGCTATTTAGGTAAGTTTGTTTTCTTTCTACCTTCAATACAGCCTGGATTTCCTTTTAAATGGATTGTGATTTGGCAGGTATCCTATGTTGTGCATCTTGCAGCCTCTTACTTTATGACAATGTACTGTATCTGATTTGCTTAGATTTGCTCCTTTCTTTCTGAAAGAATAGCTTGCCCTATGAGGATTGTAATTCTTCTTTGCCACCTACAATGATTCCTGTTTAAAACCAACAAATTTTCTGTTACATTTTTATTATGGTTTTTGATAAAGTTTCCAATGGGTACACTTTGCTTGAATGTCTGTGAAGTTTCTTTATTTGCTACCATACACTCTAAATATCGAGTGCAGTTCCAATTGATCATAGAATACAAGTCATAAAATAGCAGAGACAAACAGGTGTGCTTGTTCTTAGGTATATTACTACAAGGGGGACTTATATACTGAAGAATATATAGAAAGCCGTGTAGGAAAGAAAAGTAAAAGATAGTAAAAGTATTTAAGAGTTTGGGGCTTGGCGTTTATTTTCTTATCTGCAAATTTACACTTAAGCTGGCCATAAATATTACAATTTTCTTAGATTTACCTTCAACTGTGCAGTGCAAGCGCCTGCCTGATTGCATACAAATTGAAAGTGTTTAGGTTTGACCTCATTATATGATTTTGGTAAATCTAAAGGAAAACTCTACAACAAAATTGTATAATGTATAGCCAGCCTTAGTATTGTTCACTTGTCTAAATGTCATCGTAGAGGCAGCTTGTCTAACAATCCAGTCTTTTGTATTTAGCAGTAAAACTGTTTCTTAACAAATTGTGTCTTGGTGCACACAGGCAGAAATGTTGTACAAGAAGAATCCAAAGTTGCTTAATCAGCTGCAGTATTGTGAAGAGACGGGCATTCCACTGGTGGCCATTATAGGAGAACAGGAGCTTAAAAGTGGAGTGGTAAAGCTGAGAGTGGTATCTACAAGGGAAGAGGTATGCTTCTTTCTCATGTGTTTTGGTTTTGTATTGTAAAAACTCGGCAAGGCTTTGTTTCTGATGTGACAATCCTTTGCGGATTGTGTTCTAGTATATGTAGAGGTATATAGAATTGTTTTATACATGTGATGTGATGCAGGTGTGGGCAAAGCACAACACATGTGCAGATCATGTTCTTTATTTGGGGGGCTCAACCAGCAGGGAAACGGATAATGTGAAGGCCACAGGGCCAAAATCCTTACACGGTAAGGGACAGGCAGTAATATAACAGGGTGGCAATAGGGCACAAAAAGGGATAAATCCAGAGGCACAGGGCAGCAGTCCAGGCACAGTGAGGAACAGACAGCAATCTGGTACAGCAGGGGTTAAGTTTATTAAGTTTAGAGTTACAGGGCAACAATCCAGGCACAGTGAGGAACAGTAGTTCACAGGACAACAGATCATGTGGCAGCAATCACAGTGCAGAGAGGTGTACTACTCACACTAGTGGTTCTTGGCAATAATGGAGGGCCAGTTTGGCATCAACACACGCTGCAAGGCAGCAGATGGGGACAATGGTGATATTTCAGTGGCCAGATAGTAGTTGCAGCCAATAGGGAACTGCGTGTCCCAGTAGGCCCACTCATAGCATACTCCAGTGGAGGAACTATATGTCCCAGAAGTTCTAATCTCCTTCTGGTCTCCTAGTGGGACCATGCAGCCCTGAGTTTCTCCATGCCGTTAGAGCAAACTCCGAACACTTTGACCCCTTTCTTTGAGGACAGGTCTGTAATATTGCACCTTGGGAACAGCAGAGACTTCAGCCTAAATTTCTGGTGCCAAGGTGTCTGGCTACCCTGGTACAAAATTCAATGAATTCTGTGCTCCCTGCTGAGAAAGCCTCCCTACCTCCAGACCCTCTGTTTGGCATAGGAACTTACTTAATCAATTATACAGATCAGCTAACGTATTTACACAGTGCTTATTTCGTTTTCATGTAACAAATGTTATTTTAGAGGTGTTTTGTTTTATTTCTCAAAAATCTGGCCAACTTTTGGTCTGTGTATACAGGTGTCTGTTATACCGATCAACTTCTGTTCAACCACCCTGTCGGATAAAAAACAATTGATCAGCGGTTGCAGCCAATGACTACAGCACTGATCTGTGGAGTCTCTCTGCTGTCACAGTGGGGAGGATTCCTTCATCTATCTCAAATGTGTGGATCAGCTTATTGGTTCAGGTTTTTTTTTGTTCAACCCACTGAGCTGAGCAAAAAAAAAATGGTATATGCATGGTCAGCTTTAAGTTTGAAGCAGAGTAAAATTACTTTTTCTGATAAAGTGGAAAAAGGCTAACTAAAACCCCTGTTTTTAATACTGTCTGGAGCCTTCCTGTCTTGAAGACTCCCGGTGCCTCTTTTCTTCTCTTGGTGTCATATGTTTGTTGGTATGACACAAAGTGAGGAGGAAATCTTCCCAGTGGAATTACTAACAGTAACAAAATCCTGCCAGAGGTTCTAACCCTCCCACATTTTATCCAAACTAAAAAAAAAAAAAAAAAAGTTTTTGAACTGGTGTTCGACAAAAGCAATGTGTTCCCTCTTACAGACTTATCTTGTGGAGCATAGGTGTTTCGTTGGAGTATGATGTGCCCGATTTACCGACAGCCTCTAAATTTTTTTACAAATAAAGATGAGGGCAAGAGAGGTCTGATAATTTACGACTTCATACAGTTTGTACAGCACTCTACACAGCTCGCACTGCTTGATTGTCAAATTTCACTAAATCACCAGACATCACTCACCCCAGTCCTGATATGTGGGAGAGGCAGAAAGAGAGCAAGTCTGGTGCAGAGTGAGATATTCATTTCCTTTTTAAAGGAGTGATTTTTACTCTTGTTGTAGTGAACCAGTGTTTGCCTCAAATGCCCATGCATGTTTGGGAGAAGTTCTTCTGGCTCTAAATTTCCCTGTAAAGGATTGGTTGTTTGAAGTGAACATAAGGTGGTCTTTAGCGAAAGTGAAAATTGCTCCTTTTGAGAATCTCCTCATCGGTATAAAAACACAGCAGACAAAATCACATCATCTCTTACATAGAATCACCAGTCATTTGTACAATGATTAAGTCAGCTGCTACAATTACTGTAGCTGCTGAGTGTTAATAAACCCACATTTATATGACAAAGGATACAGCGCTGTCATCACCTGGGCCAGTTCTTCACCTGTCTTCGGGTCCCCAGCACTTGCTTGTGGGAAGGCAGCTGTGATTGCCCAAGTGTTAATGCGCAGGTTGCGCTGTGCTTTTTGAATGGACCCGCATTCACACGTCACATGTCCCAGGAGGTTGGGGGGGACTTCTGCTCTACTCGCCTAGGGAGCAGGTACCTGCCAGAAATATATACCTACCCCTAGGAAAAAAGAGCATCCAAAAGTGGTAGAGGAAGGAGGAGGAAAAGCGGAACTTCTTGGTTTTTATAAGGTTTAAACTAAAGAGAAAATGTTTTTTTAGGTTGTGTCAGCAGGAGGCAGATAAACAGCAGAACAATGATCTTCCCAGTGAAGAGCTATGCAGGGGGCATGTTAGTGCCAGTCTGACCATTTGATAACAGATGAGCTGTGCTCCCATGCAGAAGACAAAGAAGAAAATTGATCACGTGGGAATGAATGAGCTTCCATGCCTGGCATGGTCAATTTGAAATAGGAAAGCAGAGGGACTGTCAGGATATCACCAGGTATTTCACACAAAGGAAGCAATGCAAAGAGAACAGAACCAGCCAAAATTCACTTAGTGGGTAAGCCCTACAGGCTGAAAAAAAAAAAAAAAACTAATAGTGTACGGTAAGCTTTAGCATATGCCTGCATAGGGGACTTTTGGATGGACAGGAACACTGGGGAAGGTGAGACCATTACTTTACCTTTATTAGTGGTACATTTAGACACCAAAAATGGCTACTTGGAAGAAAAAAGTCTCTATTGGGCAATTCCTTCTTGGATTTTATAAGGTTTAAACTAAAACTAAAAAGTTTTGACTTTCCTAATACTTTAAGTTGATTTTTTTCATAGCGCCCATATAAAGAACGCTAACAGAACAGCCTAAAAAATGCATTATGTACCTTTCGGAATAGAGCATTTAGGAATAGTAGCCAAGTAAGAAATTATCAGCTAAACAGGAAAAACAGCTTTGTGAATGAGCCTGTTCTTTTTATTTGATATCTATATGATATCAAATAAAAAGCCACCCCTTATCTACATTAACTTCCTAGCACTACCATGGTAACATGCAATCATTAGGAAGAATTGGGTCCTATGGTTTTGATATTTGAAAATGACAGAGCATTTAATGGAAACAAACTTTTCCTGAAGACTTTTTGGTGAGTCCACTAGGCATTACAATCACATTTTTCCTTGCTGTATGAAATGTATTACATGAGATGTAAATGTAATTATAGGTTGTGTAACTATAACATAGAGCTGAGAACACAACTATATTTGGGAAATTCAATTTTTTTTATGCCACTTACATGTTTTTCAAAAACCTGTTTGGTTATATTTTTTTTCCTAATTTTTTTTTAGGTGGACGTTGCCAGGCCAAATTTGGTGGAGGAGATTCAGAGAAGGACTAGCCAGTTATAAGATGTTGAGAAGGACCAAGGTCAATATATATCTGGGTCCACTTGTCTTCGACACCCCTTGGTTTACAGAATTTATTTATAAGCAACATCAGAGTTAATTGTATATTTCTTCTACTGCTTTGTCCAGATAAGTGAAAGTGTGTAATAAACGAGGTTTAATAAAGCATGTGTTGCTGGATTACAAAAACAAAGCTTGAATTTATTTGTGACTTCTGAGATTTTGAAAATATGTTGTAAGTGAAATATGGGGTACCTGTTGCTGCTGCTAACATCAATCATTTGAATAATTGACCTGGAACATGTATGTGACTTCACTTGTTGCAAGTCAGTGACTTGCAGTACTGTAGCAAGAGATAGCCAAGGAACTAGCATTTTCATAAGAAGATTAGTGATAGTAACTATATATTTATCTCAGGACAGGTTTATTTGAAGATTTTGCTGGTTGCCTAGAGCATTTTCTACTTATAACAACCAGAAAACTTACATCGCAGTTATTTGTACTAGCTAGACGTAGAGAATTTACAATAGCCCCCACCCCCCTTTTCCCCTGCAAGGTGTACTTATCCATCCACGATCCCTAACAAATCTGCCCACTGTAGGATTCTGCCATGTATAAACATCAGTGTTGGAGCTTACACAGGTGGATGACATCGCACATACAGGTAGCTTTGCAGATTGGTGAGTATAAAGCTGGGTACACACTGATTTAAAATGTAGCCAGTTCAGCAGGAACCAGACAAATTTTGATCTGTGTGTAGCCCTCCCTGTGGAGGAGTCTGCACTGTCAGAATACAATTTCCTGGCAGGGGGAGGATTCCTGCATCCTCACAAGATTTTTTTAACTATATGTGTGTACCCAGCTTAACTTTCGGGGGGATGGGTTATCAGTGGACTCTTGTCACTTTGCTGTTCCATCCTTTGACCTGCTACATCACTGCGGTGTCCTCTAGTGATGTAGGGTTCAGAGGAAGGTGCAGATGGGGTCAAAAGCATTTCACGTACCTGGAAGTTTCGAATGACAAAGACACTGAGAGACTGTAGTGCCAGAATGGTGGGATGGCAGGGCACGGAGGCTGCCTGAAAGGTTAACACAAGAGCTCTTCTTTTTTAGGGCACCTTTATGTGCATTTTTTTTTTTTTTGACTGTCACCAGATACAATGTATTACAATTTTTTAGACAGCTGAATGTACATTATAATACCTCTGTGTTTTCAAGCATTTTAATGCACAGTTAAAACACATGATGAGTTATGAAACTATCCTCTTCATGTTTTAGTGCGGTGCGATCTGTTTAATTGTTTCTAGCAACATTCCAAACTTGTTCTAGAAAATGTGCACTACATAGAAATGGTAACGTGTAAAATGCATGTACTGCATTTTTACATGTGTTTTGTTAAAAAAAAAAAAAAATTCTAATCCTCACTTAAATTTTTTTTTTTTTTTTTTTAAATGCAACCACAGATCATGTAAAAGGCATTTAAAATGTGCCATCATGTAACAGGAGTTAAAATGTGCACTGTATTCAAGGTAGAAATATGAATGTAATCTTAGGTTGGCCATACATGATTCATTTTTTTTTTTCGTTTAACCAGCTAGTTGAACAAAAAAAAAAAAATCAACCGATTCCCCCATCCACACATTCAAGGTGGATGGGGAAATCACTCCCATTGTGCTATAGCCGGTGACACTCATCATTCCGGAAAAGATCGGCATAGACCAACTTGTGTACAACCAGCTATTGTATACATGGATCATAATTTGCCCTTTCCCTGCTGAACCAGCTAAATTTCAATCTATGTATGGCCAGCTTAAAGCCCCGTACACACGGACCGAATGTTGGACGGCATTGGCCAGTTCAATAGAAACCGACCGACATTCGGCATGTGTGTACTGCAGAAGCTGGCCATTCAGCCGGCTTCTGTCAAAGGTGAATGACCCAAAAAGGTCTGCCTACCAGCTCCCGATCAACACTGACCTGGAGTATTCTTCCGGGGGGGGGTCCCCCTGTCAGAACACAAGAGAACAGTGGGGAGATCGCTGTACTAACATCGGATTGTTAGCACGGTGGCCGTGATCTGAACTGTCTGTTTTGGTTTTTTTTTGGTTTAGGGTGATGGGTTGTAATAAGAAAAAAATTGTGTTTTAGGGTTAAGGCTGACTGCACATTATTACATGTGTTAGCTTGTTGCAGTACCACTCATTTTCAGTAGAACTCCAAAGATCTAAGACAATGCACCTGAGAACCAGATCACTATGTTGGCAGACATTGAGGCTTATAGCCATAAAACTTTGTTTTTCCATTCTAGTGTATTGGCAGCCCATTCTAATGACTCAAGTTTCCTAAAGGAGAAGTACAGCTTGTTTGGCTGTACTTCTCCTGTGGATCACAGGAGTGCAGTTCGTTCGGCACTCCTGTGATCCGTTTTCAGCAGACCGAAGCCCCCTGTTGGCTGACGTCAGAGCCGGGGCACGATTGCAACAATGAAGTCGGGATCTGCCCACATGCCTGGACCAGCACCCGGCTGATCCCACCCCTCCACAGCCCCTCAAGAAGCTCTGAAAACCGAGCAATCGGCAGTGTTAGATTGCTCAGTTCTCAGTCTTAGAGCCGGCGGGGGGACAGATGCTGCATCCACCCAGGTATGTACGATTCTGAAAAAAAAAACTCATACTTTTATATGCAAAGCATCTTCATGGACAGATGTGAAAGGGGTCTAAAGGTTTTTACTTTACTTTCCTATTACATCCCTTGGGAGGTTTGTCTGTCCCTGTAGTCTACAGTGGATATAAAAAGTCTACACACCCCTATTAAAATGTCAGGTTACTGTAATGTAAAAAAATTAGACAAAGATACATTTTTTCAGAACTTTTTCCATCTTTAACGTGACCTATAAACTGTACAAACCAATTGAAAAACAAGCTGCAATCTTTTTTTTTTTGGGGGGGGATTAAAAATAAAAAAGTAAAATTATGTGATTGCATAAGTATGCACACCCTCTTATAACTGGGGATGTAGCTGTGTTCAGAATTAAGCAATCACATTCAAACTCATGTTAAATAGGACACCTGCCATAATTTAAAGTGCCTCTGGTTAACCCCAAATAAAATTCAGCTGTTCTAGTAGGTCTTTCCTGACATTTTCTTAGTCACATCCTACAGCAAAAGCCATGGTCCGCAGAGAGCCTCCAAAGCATCAGAGGGATCTCAATGTTAAAAGGTATCAGTCAGGAGAAGGGTACAAAAGAATGTCCAAGGCATTAGATATACCATGGAACACAATGAAAACAATTATCATCAAGTGGAGAAACAATGGCACAACAGTGACATTACCAAGAACTGGACATCCCTCCAAAATTGATGAAAAGACGAGAAGAAAACTGGTCAGGGAGGCTGCCAAGAGGCCTACAGCAACATTAAAGGAGCTTCAGGAATATCTGGCAAGTACTGGCTGTGTGGTACATGTGACAACAATCTCCTGTATGTCTGGGCTATGGGGTAGAGTGGCAAGATGGAAGCTTTTTCTTATGAAGAAAAACATCCAAGCCTGGGTATATTTTGCAAAAACACATTTGAAGTCTCTCAAAAGCATGTGGGAAAATGTGTTATGGTCTGATGAAACCAAGGTTGAACTTTTTGACCATAATTCCAAAAGATATGTTTGGTGCAAAAACAACACTGCATCACCAAAAGAACACCATCCCCACTGTGAAGCATGGTGGTGGCAGTATCATGCTTTGAGGCTGTTTTTCTTCAGCTTGAACAGGGGCCTTAGTCAAGGTAGAGGGAATTATGAACAGTAACAAATACCAATCAATATTGGCACAAACGCTTCAGGCTTTTGCTGGAAAGCTGAACATGAAGAGGAACTTCATCTTTCAGGATGACAACGACCCGAAGCATGCATCCAAATTAACAAAATAATGGCTCCACTGGAAGAAGATTAAAGTTTTGGAATTGACCAGCCAGAGCCCAGACCTGAATCCCCATTGCAAATCTGTGGGGTGATCTAAAGAGGGCTGTGCACAGGAGATGCCCTTACAATCTGACAGATTTGGAGTGTTTTTGCAAAGCAGAGCAAATATTACCAAGTCAAAAAACTGTACAGTTTATAGGTCACATGATTAAAGGTGGAAAAAGTTGTGATTTATCTTTGTCTAATTTTTTTACATCACAGAAACCTGACACTTTAACAGGGGTGTGTAGACTTTTTATATCCACTGTATATAGCAAGGAAAATGTTTGAACATTAGAGGGTAACCCACACCTCGCAACTTGGAGCAAATATTTGCAATTAGCATTCTCTCATTCTCTGCTGAAAATCTTTTGGGAAGAAACATGTGTGATTACCTTTTTGTGTTTATAGATATTTTTTTCTGGTGTCAGTATTGCCTTTTTTTGACTCCCCCCCCCCCCCCCCCCCCCCATCTTCACAAACCCCTTTCTCCTTGAGAGTGGCAAACACTGGATGTTTTTTTTTTTTAATGTAAGTCACCACACATCTATTCACCCTAGTTTAAAATAGGTTCTTTATTTTAAAATGCAAAACACCTGCCTCTGATGTATTTATGTGGCAGGGGCGTAATGAGAAAAACAAAGCTTTATGGCTATATAAGCCTCGATGGCTGATAACATTGTGATCTGGTTCTCTGCATGCTTGCAGTCAATCAAGATTTCTTGGCTGTGCAGCCAACCATATCAAGTGTTTCACAAGGGAAAAGTAAACATGTTAATTACTTTAGTGTCAGAGTCTGCATCCTCTCCACTGCAGACTGTTGTGTCATGGAACCAGAATTGTTGTAATAAAGAATAATGCCTTGTACACAGGATCAGAAAATTGAACACAAAATACCGCTTTTAAAGCGATCGTACGATAATCTGATTGTTCGTATGCAGCTTTCAAGAGCCGATCGCGACAGTTCGTGTGAAATTATCGGAAGGGACAAACACGAAAATTTTTCTCGTGCAATGCCAGAACGAAAAATTTTCGTTTAATCAGTACAGCATTCGTCTGAAAAAAATCGGAAGATCCAGACAACACTTGCTTGGAAACGAAAGAATACATTACAATACAACACATTACATCACTTCCGCAGTTTTATTCTGTCGTATGAGAATTTTCGTAACTTTAGTAAGATTTGAGACTAGCGTGCAAAAAAAGAGACAACCGTTCGTCCGATATTCTTATGGTTTGGTAGTGGAGAGCACACCAGTTTCTGCAAAAACAGTACAGCAGGATGCCATCTTTGGACAGATTAAATAAAGGCATAACGTCTTACTTGGATTCATAGGACACCACTTATAATTATAAAGAAATTTCTTTCTTGTCTATTGAGGGACACTGGAAGTCTTTAACCACTTGGGGACTGCCTCCCATACATGTACTGCAGCAGGGCGGTCCTTAAGCGCAAGATCGCATACTTGTACATCATCGCTGTTGTTGGCTTTGGGGCACGCGGGAGCCAATTAGTGGGTCCGGTGGCCGCCCACGATCATTCAGAGGAGGGACAGAACGGTGGTCTGCCTATATAAACAAGTAGAGATTAACTCAAGCTTGTTCAAAACCTCTCTGCAGCTGCAAACCAGGAAATATCTCACTGCCTGTGATTAGCGCTATGCAGTGTCTGCTTCCTGGCAGGATCGGGCACGTGAGATTTTGAACACGCCCGAGCCCATCACTATAAACAAGGCAGACCACCGTTCTGTGAGGGAGGGAAATGGAGATCTTTTGTTTCTGCTAAGTAGAAACACGGATCTTTGTTTTCCTCCAGTGTCAGTGCCCCCCCCCCTCCCCCCACACACAGTTAAAAAGTACTCCCTAGGAGTGATGGCCCCTGATGTTAACTGCTACCCTGCCAGTGTCATTTATACCATGACAGTACAATTTTTTTAGCACTGATCACTGTATTGGTGTCACTGGTCCCCAAAAAGTGTCAGTTAGTGTTAGTTTTGTTCGCGACAAAGTCGCAGTCCCGCTAAAACTCGCTGATCGCCGCCATTACTAGTAAAAACAATAAAAAAAATTAAAAGTCTGTAAAAATATCCCATAGTTTGTAGACGATATAACTTTTGCGCAAACCAATCAATATACGCTTATTGGGATTTTTTTTACCAAAAATATGTATGTAACAGAATAAATATTGGCCTAAATTTATGAAGAAACTCGATTTTTTACTTTTTTTTTATTGGATTTGTATTATAGCAAAAAATAAAAACCGCAGAGGGGATCAAATACCACCAAAAGAAAGCTCTATTTGTGGGGAAAAAAGGACATACATTTTGTTTGGGTACAGTGAAATTGTCAGTTAAAGCAACGCAGTGCCGTATTGCAAAAATGGCCCGGTCAGGAAGGGGGTGAAACCTTCTGGAGCTGAAGTGGTTAAAGGAGATCTAAACTCTGTCAATCAACATTAACTATTTTAAATCCTTATGCCGCTAGCATTAGTAAACTGATAGAAAGGTATATTGTATTTTTTTGGTTTAACCTTTCTTTACATTTCTGTAGTTGCTTCTTGCTTTCTGGGCTAGGTCAAAATGATGTCATTAATCTTATGAGTGCATGTGCATTTTTTTTTTAACCTGGAGGAGGGGCTTTCTTAGCTAAGAACACCCTCCTGCCCGCATGTCTGAGTTAAAAGCAAATGGAGTCCAGGAAGTACAGTAAGGCCCCTTTCACACTACCACTATTTCAAAGTCGCGCAATTTCAGGGAATGTAACTCCTATCAAAGTCGGACCAAAGTAGCACAGGAATTACTTTGAAGTTGGTGCGACTTGAAGTCACACAGATATGAATGGTACTCATTGAAAATCATAAGGTACGACTTGTCATGCGACTTTGCAGTCCGAAGTCTCAAGACAAGTCGCACAAGTGTGAAAGGGGCCTAAATGCTGCATGAACCATCTGCCCTTACTCAAGTTGGCTGCAGCTAGACATGCTAGGAGGGTGTTTTACTAGAGATAGAGCTCCACCTCTTGTCCACTCCCTCAGGACCAGTGAATAGCATTAAAAAGGAGTAGTTAGTCGCCCCCCAGCTTGGGTTTAGTTTTTCTCTGGTGGATCCATACATCCAAGCAGTCAAGCAGGCCATTGCATGGAAGAGGAGGATGCACCAAACTAGGCAAAGTCCTACTTTCCCTTCCTCCAAAATGCCAAACCTTCTTTCACTTTATGACCAAGATTAAGGATGTTATAAAACAAGAATGGCAGAAATAGGAGAAAAGATTCTTATTCAATAGACTGCACAAATTGTACCCCCTGCAGGAGGCAGATGTGGTTACACTCGACTCCCCTCCGACTGTAGACACGGCAGTGGTCCACCTAGAAAAAAATATTACCCTTCCTATGGAGGACTCAGCCTCATTTAAGGATGTGATGGATAGAAAAATAGATCAGGATCCCAATAGGGCCCATCAGGCGGCCGGCACAGCCTGTCGCCCAGCCATAGCCCTCACCTCAGTGGCCAGCGCTCTCAAAGTCTGAACCCAAAACATTGAGACAGCGGTAAAAGAAGGGGTGCCTAGAGCAGATATTGTTTGGACGCTGGATGAATTGAAGGTGTCATCCGATTTTATTGGTGGGGCAGCTATAGACACAATTAAGTGTTCGGCCAGAGCATTCGGTCGCGTCTAAAAGGGCGCTGTGGTTAAAAATCTGGGCAGCGGGCGCATCTTCGA
The DNA here is from genome assembly GCA_037952925.1 of Lithobates clamitans. Lineage (NCBI taxonomy): Eukaryota > Metazoa > Chordata > Amphibia > Anura > Ranidae > Lithobates > Lithobates clamitans. Next base: position 66,309 of record JBBGZY010002222.1, on the reverse strand, counting down.
AGCAAAATTGGTGCAAGATATCATTTGATGGGACTCTTTTCCATCAGGGCCTTACACCACAAGATCAGGGGCAGGCCAGTCAATTTACAGATGGACAACAAGGCATCAGTTTCCTATATCCAATGCTAAGGGGGAACTCGCAGCAGAACATTGCTGAGGGAGGTGGTGCCCATAATGTCCTGGGCAGAAGTTCACCTACAAGCTCTGAAGGCTGTTTACCACCCTGGGAGGTTGAACACGCATTCAGACAATTGTTTTTCACCCTTTATTTTAATAACAAAAACCAAATGGGCTGAAAATACATCGATTATGCAATTCCTAAAAGCAGGCAAAAAAAAAGCATACCAAATAAAAGAGTTTTTTCCCTAATGGGATCTTTTTGGTTCTATTGTACTTCCTATTAAGTCATCCGTTCGCTCCAACCGAGCAATGTTCGCTTTGGGACATTACACCACAAGGCAGTTTTTTTCATGGCTATAACCTCAGACAGAAGAGTTTCCGAACTTCAAGCCCTTGGGGCCTCAGAAAGTGATATTGTATTTTTTCTAGACCGAGTGGAACTACGACCTGTAGATCATTCTGTCCCAAAGGTGGTAACATTCTTCCACCAGACAGGCATTTGGGCTTTGCCCAATTTCCCAGAGGAGCACTTAGGAAAGATACATGAGTTAGATGTTTCCAGAACGTTAAAAAAATATTTATCGGCTACCGCTCCCTTCAGGTCATCAGATAAACTCTTCATAAACCCAGTTGGGAAACAGCGAGAAAAAGAGGGTACCACAAGGACCTTGGCAAGCTGGATTGTAAATCTTATACACAGTGCGTACAGAGCAAGGGGTTGTGAGCTTTCCTCAGTGGTGACTGCACACTCTACCAGGGTGGTGGCAGCTTCATGGGCAGCCTGTTCGAATGTGTCAATGGAGACCATCTGTAGGACGGCGTCATGGTCTTCCCAGATTACTTTCCTAAGGTATTATAGAGTGAACAATGGCACATTGTCATCTGTAGACTTTGGTAGAAGAGCTATCCAATCTTCTGTCATGTTATAAATAAATTTATTTTGTTTGCAAGCAGTACTCACCCTGTCAGCTAGTAGGCTGCCATGTGGGCGTGAGGAAACCGAAAAATTTTATCAAATACTTACCGTAATTTTCCTTTTCTGGTATGTGGCTTGTTACAAAGAATGGGGGGGGGGTTTAACTACTCCTTTTTTATGCTATTCACTGGTCCTGAGGGAGTGGACAAGAGGCGGTGCTCTATCACTTGTATGCTGCCATGGTTTGGCATCAGGAAAGAAAAATTACAGTAAGTATTTGATACAATTTTCCCTTTTCTCAACAAAATAAAACATGGAGACATGGGTGAGTTTGCTTTGAATATTATAATGATTTAAAGAGTAACTGCAGTCTGCTCACATAATTTGTAATAAAAACATCTTTGCCATTCTGAAGCTTCAAATCACTTTTCATATTATTTTATATATACTGTGATGCTGTGCTTGCCAAATATGCTGCAGAAATCTCCCCCCGCCAAGTCTGGCTGCATCAATTTTAACTGTGGGTAGCTGAAGCTGCTGCCTGTTTACTTCCTGGATTTACACAGAAACACAGAGGCACACCTCCAGCTCTGCAGTTCTGATTGGCCCTCTTATGACTTATCCCCCCTCCCTTCCTGGCAAACTTTCAGGAGAGTGAGAGAGAGCTGTGCATGATGTCATAAGCCTAGGCTAACGACCAGACAGGAAACAGGAAGTGGGCTATAAAAGGTACTTACTGGCAGAAAAAAATGTTTTACTATTCAAAGTTAAAACAACAAGGGCAGAAGATTTAATAGATGGAAAGTGGAAAAAATAACCGAAGGTCCGCTTTAAATGGCATTTTTACTCAGATACAGTTCTGCTTTAACCGCTTAAGGACGCGCCGCCGCAGTTATACTGTGGCAATGTGGCTCGATCCCACGAATCACCGTAGATGTACTTCGGCTCGTACACAGTGATTTGTGGGTGTGTGCACGCCCACTGGCCAGCGGGGGAGCCAATCAGTGGATGGGGCGGACTCGATGTCTGCCGGCCACCCGCAATCGTTCCCCGCAGTGACAGATCGGGGATCTGCCTGTGTATACAAGGCAAATCTCCATTCTGACAGGGGAGATCACACAAATCCTGTCTTTCTCCTATGCAGGAAGACAGATCTGCGTGTTTCACCAGTCACACAGTCCCCCAGTCCCCTATACAGTTAGAACACACAGTGAGGGAACACATTTAACCCCTTGATTGCCCCTTATTTTGGGGGATATTTATTATAGCAGAAAATTTTTTTTTTTTTTCAAAATTGGCACTCTTTTTTTGTTTATAGCGCAAAAAAATAAAAACCGCAAAGGTGATCAAATACCACCAAAAGAAAGCTCTATTTGTGGGAAAAAAGAATGTCAATGTTGTTTGGGTACAGCGTTGCACGACCGCGCAACTGTCAGTTAAAGCGACGCAGTGCCGTATCGCAAAAAATGGCCTGGTCATGGAAAATCTTCCGGGGGTGAAGTGGTTAACCTTCAGGTTATACTGCCGCCTACAGGAAGATTGGACAATGGCCAAAAAAAAAAAAAGTAGGATAACCCCTACTACTACCTACTGGCCTAGGAGAATGAACATCTTTTCTTCAGCTCTGCTATGTAAAAACTGAACTATTTTTGATAACGATTTCTTTTTCTTTGCATTATTCCTTCAATTAAGATGTATTTTCTACATCACTGCTGTCTCTTTTCAGCATCTGGCATGGTCATCCTGGCTTTTAGATACTATGTCCACACCTCACTGGACAAGACGTTGCAGAGATAATCTGGAAATTAACTCCATGCACTGAATTCCGCATGGGGCGTGTTTCAGTAAAAGTTAGCTATGGAGCTATGTCTGGGTCCAGAGCTGCTGGCCATGCCTCAGCACTTGTCCCTGTCTTTGAAGACTCAGTGAGTAGGCCAGTTGGGCTGAGTAGTGGGAGCTACTTCATTTATGTAGGTTGTTGGTCATCATTATTTCCTATTTCCACCAGTTTTGCTGCAGAAGGGGTTAACACGGTGGAATGAGCACATACAGTGGGTATAGAAAAGAATCACCCCCTTTAAAATAATCATATTTTGTTGCTTTGCAGCCTGAAATGAAGACAGAAACAGTTTTTGTTTTATCCAGCTGTATTTACTAGTGCAACTTATAACATCCAAGTAAAAGATATGACACCAACATGTCAGATAGAAAAAAATTAAAAACAGAATTACAGAGAAAAAGGATCACGCCCCTTATATTAGTATTTTGTTGGACCACCTTTTGCTTTAATTACAGCCTTTAGTCTGTTGGTATATGTCTCTACTAACTTTTCACATCTAGACTTTGCAATATTTTCCCACTCTTCTTTGCAGAACTGCTCGAGTTCAGTAAAATTTGATGGTGGCCGTTTGTGGACTGCAGTCTTCAAGTCACTCCACAGATTTTCAATGCAAGGACATTCACCTTTTTCTCCTTCAACCACTGTGTGGGCAATTTTGCTGTGTGCTTCGGATCATTGTCATGTTGGAAGGTAAACCTTTTTCCCATTGACAACTTTCTGAAACACCCCCATAACAGGATATTTCCACCTCCATGCTTTACTGTAGGTGTTTAATTCTGATTCTACTGTACTGGGTGTCATCAGCTCACACTCTACAACGGCACACTTGCTGACAGTTCCAAAGTCTGCAGCCTGGAGTCCTGTTGCCCACCAGTCCTTAGAGTCCTCTTTAGCTCCATTGGGTGTTGCTGGATCATATACCATTCCACTTTTTTACTGGAGTGATGCAAGACTTTATGACCCAAATCACACAGTTATTTGCTGAGTTTGATTACAGAGGTCACAAGCATGCTCCTGTGTCCACTCCTGCGGGTTCTATATCTGATTTGCCCACGGTCCTAGTGGCTTCCTAGCATTAGGCCCCAGAGACTCTGATTTTGATTTGTTCCAGACCTTGATTAATGAACTTACCTCTGAGGTGAGGCACTTTACTTCTATTACTCCCAAGTAGAGGGAGAACTTGATAATCATGCTGTTTCCAGTCTTAGATCATCTAAAACTCCTGAGGCCACAAGGACTTTCCCTTTGCACCCACTTTTAACAATCTGTGGAGACTGAAAGCTACCAGATAAGCTGTGTACTCCCCCTGTGTTCTTATTAGCTTTGTATCAATTTGGTGAGGATTTTATTTTAAAGTGATCAATACCCATTGTGGTAGAGTCCCACCCTAACTAGGCGCTTACTATTTCGGCTAAGAATTAAAGTGGAGTTCCACCCACTTTTACAACTCTTCAGCATCCCTCACTAAACTGTGCACTGTAAACGAATTGGATATATTTTTATTTTTTTTTCTCAGCACCTACTGTATATCTGCTGTATTCATTTTTCACTTCCTCCTCCCTGGCCGCGGCCCATCGCATCATTTCCTGTTTACAATGCCTTCTGGGAAGAGGCAACAACTTCCTCTGACACTGCCGTTGCTATGGAAACCTGACCTGAAACCGATTACACGGCTTGTGCTGCATTGAGCATGTGGCGAGATCTGCAAGGATGAGATCCAGGAAGAAATACAGTCTGGCTTCAGATGCCCAGACTTAAGATGGCCACGGCGTGCTGTAAGTTTATAAAGTAACAAACTACTGCTATAAACTAACAAAACAGACCTTAGTTTACAGACTAACTTTACTAGAATACATTAAGCTTGTGTATTTTTATATAAAAACTATAATTTCGGCCGGAACACCACTTTAAGTTCTCTTTTTAAAGACCCAACTGAAAAGCAGTTGGAAGCCCTTCCTGCTCTGTTGTCATTGGTGGCTCCTGCTCTTTATCCCATCTGGGTTGTTACTTCCATTGTCTTGATGAGATTCAGTCACATTGCCATTTCTTCTTTCTGATACAATGAATACATTTTTGTCATTCCAGATGGACCCTAAAAAGGTGCGCTGGCTTCTTGGTCCACCATTTCTAGGTGACTTAGGCAGACTACCATCCAAACATATGATCTCAAGGATCAGGTTACCCCTACCTATCAAGACGCACACTTCTTGGTCTGTGATGCCAAAAAGCCCAAGAGGCAACTGTTTCCCAGATTTGCAAGGCCGCCACCTGGTCTTCTCATCACACATTCATGACGTTCTACCAGATGACTGTTTTGGCCTCATCTGATCCCAGCTTCAGGTACTTCAGGTGGGTCTTTGAACTGCAAGCGTTCCTCAGTTCTGTTTTTTTCTTGGGATTGTTAGCGTTTGCTGTGTTGTCTAGTCTACTCCTCAGAAGGACTGCTTTTGGACCAGCCAAAGTTTGAAGACTTCCCTTGTCCTTCATGGACACACAAAAAAATCACTCCTAGAACCAATCCTCTGCCACCCCCTTCCCCATCCCCAGCACAAATTCTCTCCCAAATACCCCCCTCCTAGCACAAATTTGGCCTGCCCTCCAAAATTCCACTAACAAATACCCAATCTGCAAAATCTCCCTCTTAATGCAAATCCTCTTCCCCCCAAATTCTACCTCCTAACACAAGTCCTCTCCCAATATCAGCACTAATTCCAAATCCCACCTCCTATCCACAACCCCCCCCCCCCCCCTGATCCCCAATTCCCACTAAGCACAAATCTTCCTCCCCAAATTCCCTCTCAAAGCAAACTTCCTTTCTCCACAGCGCAATTCCTTTCTTCCCCCCTCCAGCACAAATCCTCTCATCCCCCTACCAGCATGACATGTGGTTTCCCTGCGTTTCCTGAACCCGCAAAGATTTGATTGGGCCGATAAGGGGCTCTGTAGTACCATTTTGGTTCAGGCTTCTTTTGTGGGCTTCAAATAATCGTATATTTGTAAACAAAAATCAATAAGGTACCATTCACACCTGATCGTTTTGTAGCCTAAAACGTTCAACATCCAAAATCCCATGGTTTTCAATAGTGAATGTTCACACCTCCTAAACGTAGTGTGGTTTGTAGCTCAAAAAAGTACATGAGCTTCAACTCCAAGCTTCAAGTTCTTCTGGCCCTAGGAGACATCAATTGGAAGACCTTGAAAATCGTGCAAAAATTCACTTTTTTTTCACCCATACTAACTAGCTTTCCATTGATTAAAAATAATTACAAAAATGCTCATGCAAAAATCCCTATACAATCTCTGAGGCAGGGGTTCTATACTTTCTAAACAAAGGGTCAGTTTACTGTCCATCAAAATTTGGTGGGGCCAAACTGTGGCCAGTGGGAGTAGAAAATGTCCTTGTGTCATTGGGAGTAAGGAATGCCCCATCTTTGTTATTGGGGGTAGAAAAGTGCCCCATCATTGTTGTCAGTGGGGGGCATAGTGCCCCATCTTTGGTATTAGGGGGAGCAAAAGTGCCCCATCATTATTGTGAGTGAGAGGAATAGTTTCCCATCATTGATATCAGTGGGAGGAATAGTGCACCATCTTTGGTATTAGAAGGGAGGAATAGTGCCCCATCATTGTTGTCAGTGGGAGGAATAGTGCCCCAATATTGGTTTCAGTGGGCAGTAAAGTTCCCTATCATTGGTATCAGTGGGAGGAATAGTGCCCCATCATTGGTATCAATGGGAGGAATAGTGCCCCATCATTGGTATCAGTGGGAGGAATAGTGCCGTAGCATTGGTATCAGTGGGAAGAATAGTGCTCTACCATTGGTATCAGTGGGGGGAATAGTGCCCCATCATTGGTATCAGTGGGGGGAATAGTGCCCTAGCATTGGTATCAGTGGGGGGAATAGTACCCTATCATTGGCATCAGTGGGGGGAATAGTGCCCTAGCATTAGTATCAGTGGGAGGAATAGTGCTCTATCATTGGTATCAGTGGGGGGAATAATTGTCCCATCATTGGTATCAGTGGGGGGGAATAGTGCCCTATCATTGGTATCAGTGGGAGGAATAATGTCCCATCATTGGTATCAGTGGGGGGGAATAGTGCCCTATCATTGGTATCAGTGGGAGGAATAGAGCTCTATCATTGGTATTAGTGGGAGGAATAGTGCTCTATCATTGGTATCAGTGGGGGGAATAATGTCCCATCATTGGTATCAGTGAGGGGGAATAGTGCCCTATCATTGGTATCAGTGGGAGGAATAGAGCTCTATCATTGGTATCAGTGGGGGGGAATAGTGCCCTATCATTGGTATCAGTGGGAGGAATAATGTCCCATCATTGGTATCAGTGAGGGGGAATAGTGCCCTATCATTGGTATCAGTGGGAGGAATAGTGCACCATCTTTGGTATTAGATGGGAGGAATAGTGCCCCATCATTGTTGTCAGTGGGAGGAATAGTGCCCTATCATTGGTATCAGTGGGAGGAATAGTGCCCCATCATTGGTATCAATGGGAGGAATAGTGCCCTATCATTGGTATCAGTGGGAGGAATAGTGCCCCATCATTGGTATCAATGGGAGGAATAGTGCCCTATAATTGGCATCAGTGGGAGGAATAGTGCCCTATCATTGGTATCAGTGGGGGGAATAGTGTCCCATCATTTGTATCAACGGGAGGAATAGTGCCTCATCATTGGTGTCAGTGGGAGGAATAGTGCCCCATCATTGATATCAGTAGTGGGAATAGTGCTCTATCATTGGTATCAACTGGAGGAATAATGCCCCATCATTGGTGTCAGTGGGCAGAAAAGTTCCCTATCATTGGTATCAGTGTGTGGGGGGGGGGGGTGTAGTGCCCCATCATTGGTGTCAGTGGGGGGATAATAAAAGCAAGCAAAGGGCCACATCTTGCATGCTGACACCTAAATGTGCCACATTTATAGACATCCATTTTTTACTGATCTGAATGCAGCCCATTGTCTCCTATGGGTCTGTACACACTCATGCTGTGTATAGATCAGTAAGGCCCCTTTCACACTGGGGCGGTAGGGGGCGTCGGCGGTAAAACAGCGCTATTTTTAACCCCCCGCTGGCGGCCGAAAAAGGGTTAAAACCCCTCGTATAGCGCGGCTATAGCCGCGATATTACCGCGGTATAGCCGCGCTGTCCCATTAAATTCAATGGGCAGGAGCGGTTTAGGAGCAGTGAATACACTGCCCCTTCACCGCTCCAGAGATGCGGCTCGCAGGAGATTTTTTCTTCTCCTGCCAGCGCACCGCTTCAGTGTGAAAGCCCTCGGGCTTTCACACTGAACAAACAGCGGAGGCTGTTTAGGGGCGGTTTGCAGGCGCTATTTTTAGCGCAATAACGCCTGCAAACCGCCCCAGTGTGAAAGGGGCCTAAAAGAAAATACAAAATTCAGTGTTACTACATGAAAATATGTGAATATATGGATGTATGACACAATTTGTATGCGTGTTTATACAACAGTGTGAATATGCACAAACATATATGCGGGGATTTTCTGACACACATGTCACATGTGATTAGAGTTGCCACCTCATCCCTGTAAACCTGAACACATATTAATTACACAGGTTCTGAGGCTGAATAAGGTGGTAATTAAACTCACTTGTTGCCTTATCTGCATTAAATTAGCCTTCAGAACATGTGTAATTCATATGTGTTCGGGTTTAAAGGGATGAGGTGGCAACTCTACATGTGATGTTCATACACCAGTATTGTGTATAAGCAGACTTGTAAAATGGAGCAAAGACACTGATCTGAAGTGTGAGGACAGCCAGGGAAGGTGATGAAGAAAGCTGGCCCCTGGGAGGGCTTACTAAGTGGGAGGAGACAGGAGAACGTCTGGGGCAGAGCAGTGCTGTGATTGGATGAGGAACACATATGAGTGACAGCCCCGCACACATGAAGTCTAGCAGAGCTCAGTCACATGGAGAGAGCGGATCAGTCTATGATGGATAACGGCGCGATGATCACTGACAGTGAGGTATGGACTCCTACACCTAGTATTATTATTATTTCCACCATTGAGCACCTTCTCATTAGATGAGCTCACATCAGGATTCCTGGTCTTATCTGAGCAATCAAATAAGATTGGATGAGGTTTGATTTTTACAATCTTTCACATGCTGGGGAAGTTGTAATAAAGCTTTGCAGGTCATGGTGGGCAATCAGACTGTGTATACCCCCATGTAATGATAGATGGCTGCAGCTTGCTATAGATTGGTATGATCAGGGTGGGCTCTCAGGAAGTCACACCTGCTGTTTTCCTGGACAATTTGTTACAAGTGCAGCTTTTCTACACATTGTTCATTCAACTTCTACAAGTGCTACTCATAGGATACAAGGAGCTCCATGGACTGGATCTACTTTCTCTGGTGTCTTCAGATGTCCAAGGGTTTGGGGTGATTAAACACTGTGTGTATTCCTAAGGAATACAGAAGTGTGTGTGTGTGTGTGTGTGTGTGTGTGTGTGTGTATATATATGGATGGATAGATAATATTTGTGCGTTAGAGAATGTATGTATTAAGAGATATAGATATATATTTATTTTGTGTGGAGATCTATTGTTGCTGGTGTGGGGGGGGTTATGTTTTTAGGGAGGAGCAATTGTTGCTGGGAGGGATCTACTGTTGAGGGAAAGGTCTATTGTTGCTTCCTCCTGGAGGCTCTATTGATGCAGTCTGCTGGGACATCTGTTTTTGCTGCTGGGGGTCTATTGTTGCTGGGGTGGTATTTTGTTGTGTGGGTGCTCCTATTTTTGCTGGGGTGAGGTCTATAGTTGCTCACTGCAGGGGATCTATTTTACTGTGTCTTTGTTATTAACAAATTCCATGCAAATCACTTAGTAGCAAAAATGATACTTGGTTGTGTATTCTCTAAAATGGGCAGTATAGGGAGGCTGGTAGGAGGTGGAACCAGGGAACAGTGCTCAGGGGCGGGTAGGGAGGAGAAATGAAGGGTGAAGGTCAGAGTTCCTGCACCTATTCTGAGGAAAAAAAAAGCTATGTATGCACTGATACCAAAGCATTGATGCTCCCGATACTTCACCCGATACCTGATCAGTGAGTGGGGGAGTTACAAGCTTCCCCCCCCTCAGCTGCTTTAGTGAAATCTATACAGCGGTGATCAGTGCTTGTAACTCCCTCACACATGAACACCGCTGACTGTCACTGCATCCTCCTCCATGCCCCCTCCGTTCTGCTGCTGTCCCCCTCCTTTCTTCCTCTGTGTCCCCCTCCAGTTTTCCTCCATGTCCCCCTCCGTTCTGCTGCTGTCCCCCTTCTTTCTTCCTCCGTGTCCCCCTCCAGTTTTCCTCTGTGTCCCCCTCCGTTCTCCTGTCCCTCTCCATGTCATCCTCCTTCCTTTGATGTATGAACAGAGTCAGTGATCACTGACTCTGTCCATTCACATAACTGAAACTTTGTAATCTCCCGTGATTACGATGTCTCAGTTTATGAATGGAGAGGAGCCACTGTCTTCTCTCCATTCATTTTCAGTGCAGCTGAGGCTGCAGAGAAAGGGACTGGGAATCTCTATCCTTGGTCTTTCTCTGTCTCAAGGGGGAGACTTCAGGGGTCTGATATCTCACAAAGCCCCCCAACAGGGCTGATTAAAAAAAAGTATTGCAATAAATATTAAACACCATCCACCCCCTCCCTTAAAAAAAAAAAAAAAAAAAAAAGCATTGAAATAAAAAATTGTAAAAAAAAAGTCACGTGATATTAAAAAAAAGTATCAGTACTTGTACTGTCTTAAAGTGGTATCGGGACAACCCTAGTATATGTGTGTATGTTTGTGGGAATATTTGTATTGGGGAATATTTCAGTGTGCGTATATTAAAGAAAATATTTGTGTATGTATTAGGGAAAATATTTAAGTGTGTATTCTCAACGGGACACGTTCTCAATGCAAAAAATGTTTATCGAATTGCTCTTCAGGACCTTATACTGTTATGTTTTGAGCAATTGGATAAAAAAAAAAAAAAAAAATTGCATTGGAGAAAGTGTCCCGTCTTATGTCCCTCTATCCTCTTATCCCATGTCACACTGCAGCATGTCCTAGGTGAAACCATATTACTGCAGAGTAAAACTAAACGTATAAGATACCACTTTTTTTTTTTTTGTCCCTGTTAGGGAGATTCATACTGTCTCTTTCCTGTTTACTGTTATCACTGAGAAACTCCTTTAAATATTGGGGTTTCCCCAGAACAGGATTTGAGGGGAAATCTTCCAATGGGGACATTCTGTTCCATTCTGGTGACAACCAGGGATAACCTCCCTGGTTGTCACCAGTCAAAGCAGGAGGAATTTCCTCCTGCTTTTGGCTATGGAGCAGGAAGGGAGGGGAAATTTCCTCCATCCACCCCACCCCCATAATAGGACAAAAGTGACAAAAAAACTGTCGGGGGCTATAACTTTCCATTACTCTATATAAAATGTTTTGCCCTTAGTGACAGTGAAAATGAACACTTAGTGGTGTCACCCAAAAAAAAATGTTGTAGCTTGCCAAATCTTGGGTGTGGTGGTTGCTATTTTTCCTTTTTCACCTGGTGATCCTGCAGTATTTTTTTTTTTCCAGCTCCCTTTAAACAGACTAAGCTGTCTAGGCAATGTAGCAGTTAGAAGGTTAAAGAGGAGCTTCAGGCTCTTTCAGAGAAGATTAAGTCAGTAGCTACAAGTACTGTAGCTGCTGACTTTTATTTTAGGGCACTTGCCCGTCCATGAATCCAGAGGTATCCTCGCCCAAGATGGGGGGTGGGGGTAGTATTGATGAGGCAAACAGTTGACTCTTTTGGGGGGAGCTCCATTTTAAGACTATTTACCACTGACAGGCGTGGTTAAAAAGATCAGCTTTTATTTTATGTAATCTTTATCCTAAAAGAAAAAAGTCTTAACTGCTTATAAAGTGTTAGCTGGAGTTAGGCTTTAAGACCTAAAGCCTGGTTGGTACACATGAGAATATTGGATGAATGATGGTCCACGTTATTTTTTTTCGTATCTACTCTCATATCAAATATTAACAATTTACTAGTGTTGTGAAAATTCTTGCAACACAGAATACGACTTCAAAAATTATGTAATCTTGCATTTCCGAGCATGCGTGGTCACTTTCTTTTTTTTTTTTACGAATACTGTACTGATTAAACGAAAATCATTCACACTGTTATCGAACGAGAAAGTTTGATGCTTTTCGCATCAAAAATTTTTGCATCAGTTGTGATCGGCTCTTGAAAGCTGTGTACTAACGATCAGATTATCAGACTCTAACTCCAAAGGTATTTTTCGTCAGATTTTCTCATTGTGTGTGCTAGGCATAAGTGTCCTCAAAATGGATACAAAAATCTGTATGTGATTTACCATTGTGCTGTGTTCCCTGTGCTCCTGGTTTTCTTGAAATTTTTCTTTGAGCACTTTGATTTTCTCCAACACTCCAAAGACAATGTAGGCTGAGGACACAGAACTTGGGAGAAAGTGGTAAGCTGACCATACTGTACATCCTACACTATTCTTGAACAATTTCCTTTAGATTTACTGTTAGTTGTGTAGTGTAAGCGCCTGCCTGATTTGATTGAAAGTGTTTTGGTTGGACCTCATGTTTTTTGGTAAATCCTAAAGGAAAATTGTACAAAAAATTGTATAATGTATAGCCAGCCTTAGCGGCGGATACAAGGTAGGTGGTAGGGCGTTGCAAGGGGGTGATTTGGAAGGTAAGTGTGCTGTTAAAGCATGCTGTATATTATGGCAGGAGCTGCTTCACTATGTGAAGGTGGCCAACTTGGTAAAGGATCAGGACTTTGCTTTCTTACCTGAGCTGGCCTGATGCCTGGGATTGTAAAAAAAATCAACTAGCAGCAGAGGTTCAGAAATCGCAAAATGATGCAGAAGCAGGGTGCGCATGCACTGCAAGTCCTCAGGACCAGTGTCTTCTCCAGCAAGGAAAAGTAGTACTGCATTTAGTAGCAGCAGTGGCTTGGATCTCTTCTGCAGATATACAGCTAAGAGGCTGTAAGCTGCCTAGATATAGAACATGCGCGGTTTTGTTTTTCCTTTTTTTTTTTTTTTTTTTTTTTTTTTTTTTTTTATACTGCTGAGGCGCAATTAGCATTTCTTTTTCATACATCATGGGACAGTTAGGCTAATATTCATTACCTACTGGATTATATGCCATCTCTAGATGAATGGACACTTGTAGACAAAGTCTTAGACCGGAAGTGATCCCTTATATAACTCTTCCCATGCGGGAAGTACATCAGTTTTTTTTTTTTTTTAACCAGTGTCTGCAAGGTGGATGGGCACGTTTTGAGCTCTCTGAGCTCCAGGTCTCTAGCCCCACAAACGGTTCTTAAATGAATCAAGGGATTGACCGATCTGATCCATTTGACACAGGCTCTATATCAGTGATGGCAAACCTTGGCAGCCCAGGTGTTTTGGAACTAAATTTCCCATGATGCTCAACTACACTGCAGAGTTCATGAGCATCATGGGAAATGTAGTTCCAAAACATCTGGGGAGCCAAGGTTTGCCATCACTGCTCTATATGCTGAGATAAATGGTACCCGAACCTCGCAAAGAAGACACCAGATCCTGCGAGGTTTTGCCTGTAATGCGACCTCCGGGCGCTGGACCCTGCAAAGTGTAATCCTGGACACCACTGCGCTAAGGCATTCCTGCAGGGTGCTGTACGGGTCCAAGGGAATGGACCCTTAACATAAAAAGGTATCCAGTCCTTGAAATTCCTCAAGTGACAGGAATACGCCATAATGGGTGAAGATTGGGCTCTTAGTTTCTAAGCTGCCCTATGTCTGGATGGGTAAGTGAAACCCCCTTATTTACTTATTGTGGGGTGTCCCAGTGATTGTAACGATCAGTCAAGCTAGCTAGAGGCTGGACACCTGTGTGCGGTGATTATACGAGGGAGTTTTGGGCTAGCTGTGGGTGTTTGTAAAGTGTACATCTGGTATGGTGCCTACAGTCAATGCTGCTGCTTCAACCTTTATCGCCAAGGATGAACTGTCCTCTGCCCTAGCCGGGTTAGAGCACAGGATTTCTGGCATGATTGCCGCCATCCTGCAGGGTGGCAAGAAGTTTGACAGATCCCACTCCCTTGAGCCTCCTAGTTTGGAGCAGGAATGGGTTGAGGCTGGGGAAGAGCTAAAAGCTCAGAATTCTGTGGAGGGCCTGGCAGATGAGTCTGTTTATCAATCTGGACAAGATATCCAGTTGGTGTCTGCCTCAGTTGCAGAGGCTTTTGATCCAGAGTCTTACCGAGCTGGTTCGTTCTGCCTCTAAGGTGCCTCTTGCAGAGGTTACTGAGCCCCCCTGGTCCTCTTTGGGGTCCCTGAGGCCTCTTCAGGCTGCACAGGCTTTCCCCTTACACCCACTGTTGGAACAGGTGGTGTATGCTGATTGGTAACATCCTGACAGGATTTTTGTACCTCCCTAAGAGGTTTTCCGTGTTATATCCCATGGATGAAAAGTTCATTAAGATGTGGAGCATGCCAGCCTTAGATGCAGCAGGTTTCTTGTTTGGCTCTCTTGTCTGTACATATGTGCAGACTTCTGTGGCTTAAGAACTGGTCAGCCGAGCTTCCATGTAAGAAGTTATTGGCAGGTTCCCCTTTCATGGGGAACGTTTGGTGATCTGAAATAGCCAAAGGATTTCCGGAGGGAAGAGCTCTCTACTTCCTGTAAAGAGAAGCACCAGGCATCCTTTTAAAACCTCCAGGACTGCTTCCTCAGGTCAGGTGTCTCAGTGCTAAGGCAGTTCCACTGCCAACAGGGTTCTAGAGCCAGGGGCAAGCCACAAGGCCAGGGCCAGAAAAAGCCCTGGGTCCAAAGCTTTTCTAAACCCGGCATCAAGCCCTTCTTTTGAGGGGACGCCTCCACTCTTTCGGGTGGGGGGGAAGGCTGCTGCACTTTACTGACATTTGTAGAACAGTGGTTCAGGACGAGTGGGTCACCTCGACTATATCCCACAATTACAAGCTGGAGTTACAGGGGGTTTCCCCGTCAGGTTTCTAAGATCCAGCGTTCCCTCGGATCCTCCAAAAACTTACTGTTTCAGGCACTACATCTGTTAGTGCATCAAGGAGTGATTGTACAGGTTCCTGTATCTGAAAGGTGTGGGTTTTATTCAAACCTGTTTACGGTTCAAAAACCAAACGGACACAAGGCCCATTTTAGATCGATCCTTGAACCAGTATCTACTAATCCAGTCCTTTCAGATGTAGTCTGTCGGCTCAGTTGTAGCCTCGCTCCAGATGGGAGACTTTCTAGCCTCCATCGATTATAAAGGACGCATATTTACACGTACCCATCTTTCAGCCTCATCAGAGGTTCCTGCAATTTTTGCAGTAAAGTCCTTTTCAATTTGGCTCTACCCTTGGGGCTTGCCACAGCTCCCTGGGTGTTCACAAAGGTCCTAGCACCAGTACTGGGTCATTTAAGGGCCCAAGAGATCTTGGTGCTCTGGTATCTGGACGACCTCCTGCTCAGAGATTACTCACTACAGGCTCTAGAACAGAGCAAAACCTGTACAGTGCGGTATTTGGAAGGCTTAGGCTGGGTCATGGAGACAGCTGTACAAGCGATAGACTCCGGTTCTGTAGGCTCTACCACCTCCCAGGTAAGGTGGTGAGGGTGGACCATTCCTTACACTGGGGGGGGTCAGGGTTCCTGGGACTCAAGTAACTCCCTCCCTGGGTGGGGAACCTCAGGTGAGGGGCTGGGCACTTCCTAGGCTGACCCTAGCACAGTGGTGGTGTGGGTCAAGGAGGCATACTAATGGAAGTTTGTCCTCTTGTCTTTTCTGTTTGGTTTTTAGGTTAAAGCCCAGGACAGGACTCAGACACAGCTGCCTAGGAAAAAATGTGCTGTATGTGGGATTAAGTTGGGCCCTAATTGGGAGAAGCCACTATGCTCCCATTGTCGGTAGTCTCGCCAAGGATGATTCCGTAGCAGCATGTCACAAGATCCTGACTTCAGTTAAAGATGAGCTTGTGTCCACGTTTCAATCATTCAAAGGAATGATGGATAGGATGCAGGGTCCCTCACAGTCCCTACCCAGGGCAACTAGTTTGCCTTCCCTATCTGAGCCCAGTCAAGAGGCCGAGGGGGATAGGGAGAGGGTACCTAGGTCACTAGCCTCCTCTTAAGTGGATTCAACATCCGACTCGGAGGGGGAGGATGATTCATCCAGAGGGTCCAGATACAAATTGTCTCTAGACGATGTGGGGGATTTGTTGAAAGCCATTTATGATACGTTAGAAATTCGTGAGGAGCAGGTTCAACTCTCAAAGCACGACCTGATGTACCAGGGGTCTAGTGCTCATAAAGCCAGGGTTTTTCCCGTGCATAAGTCTCTGATAGTCGATTTTGCTGGAGTGGGAACAGCCGGAAAAGAGGCCTTTCTTTACTGGTAGCTTCAGAGGTTCCCGTTTGAAGCAAATGCTTCTCATCCATGGAATAAAATTCCTAAACTGGATGCACCCTTAGCCAAAGTCTCAAAAAAGACAGACTTGGCCTTTGACGACTTGGGATTGCTCAAGGATCCCATGGATAAAAGGGGGACGTACTGCTAAAAGGGCTTGGGATGCTTCATCAATTGGGTTGAAGCCAGCCCTTGCAGCTACTTGTGTGGCCAGAAATCTGGAGTGCTGGCTATTGCAATTACAGTCCCACATTTCGGCTGGTACCTCTAGGCAACATTTCCCTTACTATTTAAGGCGGCTTTTTTGGGCAGATGCCTCTGCAGAGTCTGTAAAACTAGCTGCTAGATCAGCCGCACTAGTAAATGCAGCTAGAAGGGCTGTATGGTTAAAGGCCTGGACAGGCTACGCCGCCTCAAAGCTTAAGCTTTGTGGGTTACAATTTTCAGGTGACCAGAATAAATTTGGAAGTTCTGCACTTCCAGTTGCAGTCGCTACCCTTCGGTCTGTCCTCTTCACCAAGAATCTTCACGAAGGTTCTAGCAGAGGCCTTAGCTCTGCTAAAAGTCAAGGCCATTACAGTGATCCCCTACCTGGACGATCTCCTCCGGTTTGTGGCCCCACCTCTTTTCATAAACTAGAGAGACCTGCAGTAGGCCCAGAGTTTCCTCCTATCTCTCGGGTGGCTAGTCAAACGGGAAAAGTCCCAGCTAACCCCATCACAGGAGGTCCTTTATTTGGGGTACAGGATATCTTCAGTGGAGATGGTGTTCCTCCCCAAGGAAAAAATCCTGAAGGTGGATCAGGCAGTAGCCTAGCTTCAATACAATCAGGTAGTTCCAATCAGGGAGGTTATGAGCGTTCTGAGTGTGACGTCTTGTTTCCCAGAAGTTTCTTGGGCAAGACTTCATCCTCTGCAGAATCTCATCCTGTGTTTCTGGGACAGCAGAAAACAAATCCTAGATCTAGCTATGTGCCTACCAGCACGAATCAAAAGGGCTTTATGGTGGTGGCCAGCTCATCACAATATGGAAGTTGGTCTGTCCTTGGTCCGTTCTGTAGCCATAGTGATGAGTACCGACACCAGTGCATGGGGGTGGGGCGCCCACCTGGAGTAGTCCTTAGCTCAGGGAGCCTGGTTACCAGTGGAGGCCTGTCAATCCTCAAATCGGAGGGAGCTTCTGGCAATCCTAAAGGCTATAGAGGCCTGCCAGTCCCGGATAGGGGGATTACACCTACAGGTTCGGACAGACAATGCGGCGGCTGTCGCATATGTGAACAAGCAGGGAGGCACAAGGAGCCCTGCCCTACAGGCAATAGCCAACAAGGTTCTGTGCTGGGCCGAGGTGAATCTGTCCTCATTGTCGGCCTTTCACCTGAAAGGTTCTTAAAATTCGCTGGCGGATTTTCAGTCGCCAGCATGTGTCAGGATGAAATGGTCCCTCAACATAGATGTTTTCAGGGAGATTGTACAGTGTTGGGGACAATCGGAGGTGGACCTCTTCGCCTCGGAAGCCAACAAGAAAGTGGCACAGTTCTTCTGTCCACCCACGGGATCAGGCCACAGGGAGAGATGCCTTTGTCAAGCCTTGGCAGTTCAACCTGTTATGCCTTTCCTCCAGTTCGGCTGATAGCTGCGCTCCTTCAAAGATTTCTGGCAGGATCGACGGATCTCATCCTAGTGGCTCCATTTTGGACAAAGACCCTGGTTTGCCATCCTGAAGAAACTGGCGATTTGCCCTCTACCCCTCTCGTTCAGAGAGGATTTGATTTCCCAGGGCCCGATACTACACCCTCAGAGCCTCAGACTTTCAGGCTGGTATCTGAGGAACAGCTGTTGATAGCGCAGGGGTTTTCAGATAGAGTAATTGGAACTCTTCTCGAGTGCCGTAAACTGGTAACCAGGGCAAGTTATGCCAAGGTTTGGAAAAGATTTTAATTCGTGGTTGGTAGAGCAGGGCCTGAGTCATCCTGGAATTCCGGCAGTCCTGGATTTTCTTCACAGGTGTAGAACTGGGCATTTCTGTTAGTACACTGAAGGTTCAGACTGCGGCCTTGAGTATTTTCTTGCAGACCTCACTTCAGCAAAATCTATTCGTTAGGAATTTCTTCAAAGCCCTGTTGAGGTCCAGGCCAGTGAGGGTTACAGCCTACCCCACTTGGGATCTAGTATTGGTCCTCAGAGCACTTACTGGTCCCTTCGAACCCCTGGAGAAATGTGCTAAAATGGGTGGTACTCAAAACAGTTTTTCTCATAGCTATCACATAAGCCAGAAGGGTGAGTGATTTGCAGGCTCTCTATTCAGGAGCCATTTTTGTTGATTCGGGAGGATAGGAACGTTAAGACAGATCCCAGTTTTCTCCCTAAGGTAGCATCTACATTCCATAGAACCCAGGACATTTTCCTGACGACTTTCCGTTCCACTTCAGAAGCAGATGAGGCATCTTTAAGTTAAATGTTAAGAGAAGCCTTTTCATTTTATTTTGAAGTCACTAGAGAACTCAGACTTTTTTGTTAATTTTTCGGAGGGTTGCAGGGCCTCTAAATCTTCCATCGCTAGATGGATAAGAATGGCAATCATAGAAGCCTATAAGTTGGAAGGTAGACAAGCACCATTAGTTAAGGCACATTCCACCAGGGCAGTCTCGGTTTCATGGGCAGAGAGGGCCAGAGCCTCTCCGGAGGTCATCTGCAAGACTGCAACATGGTCCAGCTACTCAACGTTTGCCAGACAGTAATGTTTAGCAAAGAGCAGACATTTGGACGAAAGGTCCTCCAGGCAGTGGTCCCGCCCTGACAAAGTACATTTCTTGCTTATCTCAGAGGCTGTCCTGGAAGACGAAAGGAGAAAACCGGAGTTAGACTTACTGCTAACTCTCTTTCTAGGAGTCTTCCAGAACAGCCTGGTTGCCCACCCGGTGTTTTTATTTAACTGGTGTTGGAGTTATGTACTGATGTAGTGTTAGTGTATTATGCCTTTCAGAACCTTCCGGTAGTTCTTTGAAACTGAAGAGTTAGGCCTGGAGGACCACCTTTTTCCACCTTGTCTTTATGGTAAAGTTATGACAGTTGTGACGCAATGTAGTAGTGATTAAAGTCTGGGAGTGCAGTACCTCCCAGGTCTGTTGGGTTTTTGAGGGCTTGCCATGCTATCTTATGTCTATTTTTCCCCCACACGAAGGGTTTGAGAAGGGACTCAATTATTTTAAAGTGTTTTAAAGGTATGTAAATTGGGGCATGCCAGAGTATGTATAATATTTTAGGGAGTAATATCATCTTTATAAGGTTGATGCGGGCCCCATATCCCTAAGGGTAGTCTAGTCCACAATTGAATTTTAGTTTTAATAAGGGAATATAGTAGCTTGATGTTGAGTGTTGTATAATCTGCTGTATTTTTGGAGGTAGTTATTCCTAGATATTTGTGTCCACTCTTTTTGTAGTGGTAAGGTGGCTTGGAATTCCGTGAGTGGGAAGATGTCTATTGGTAAGACTTGAGATTTCCCCCAAGGAGGACCACCTTTTTAAGACAATTAGTATACGTGTTTCCTGTCCCGGAGGGAGGGGCCCTGTGTCTCAGAGGCTGTCCTGGAAGACTCCTAGAAAGTTACCGGTAAGTCTGACTCCGGTTTTTGCCACCCTTAAGGATCTGTGCCCTAAAGGATCAGGGGCACCAGACAACCCTCCATTCGGCTCTGTATGAGTCTTCTAGGAAGGAATGTGTGCTCCTTTGAGGCAGTGCCCTATGCCCAGTTCCATTCCAGGCCTAAAACGACAAGACCTCTTGTTGCCTTGGAACAGGAGAGGATAAGCCCTGGATTATCCAATGTTATCTCCTCATGCATGCTTAAGCCTAAACTGGTTGTTGCAGGATCAGAACCTGTGAAAGGGAAGATCCTTCCTCCAGGTAACTTGGCGAGTACTGATCACAGATGCCAGTCTCTCAGGATTGGGATTGACCCTAGAGGGGCTCACAGCTCAGGGGAAATGGTCAAGGGTAGAACAGATCCTGCCCATCAACATCCTGGAGTTACGGGCAGTACATCTGGCCCTACGGACCTGGACGGTGGAGCTTCAGGACTGGCCTATTGGGATTCAGTCCGACAATGCCACTGCAGTGGCCTATATAAACCACCAAGGCGGTACCAGGAGTCCATCAGCTCTGAAGGAGGTGAACCACCTACTAGCCTGAGCGGAGACATGTGTTGAGTCTATCGACAGTCCATATCCCGGGAGTAGAGAACTGGAAGGCAGATTATATCAGCTGCCAGCAGATCTGGCCAGGGGAATGGGCCCTAAACCCAGGGGTGTTCCAGGAAATTTGTCAGCGTTGGGGATGGCCAGCAGCTGACCTATTGGCATCCAGGTTCAACAAGCTATAGCAATTTGTGTCCCGAACAAGTGATCCTCTGGCAATCAGCAGATGCTCTGGTAGTTCCATGGAGCCAGTACTCCCTGGTTTGCTCCCTCTCCTTCCACATTTGTTGTGCAGTATTCAAGGAGAGGGGATTCCAGTCATTCTGTTGGCACCAGCCTGTCCCAGAAGGCCCTGGTTCCCAGAGATTGAGACTGACAATAGATGAGCCGTGGATGCTTCCATGTCGCCCCGATCTACTGTCTCCAAGGTCTTATATTCTACCCCAATTTACAGTCTCTAAATTTGATGATATGGCTATTGAAGCCAGGGTGTTGAAGGACCGTGGCATCTCTGGACCAGTGGTGTCTACCCTAGTGAATGCTATAAAAGCTGTCGCTATGAAGATCTTTCATGAAGTCTGGAAGACTTTTATATTGCTTGGTGTGAAGCCAGAAAATGGCATCCTTGGAAATGCATGATTGGGAGAATTCTTTTCTACAGTCAGCTGTGGAAATCAGATTGGCTTTAAGCACAATCAGAAGTCAGTTTTCAGCCCTGTCAGTTTTCTTCCAAAGGACTTTAGCCTCCCATTTGCTGTTCCAAACCTTTATGCTGGGGGAAACTCATTGGCTTCCCCCTATTAGGTCACCTCTGTGTCCTTGGGACTTGAACTTGGTGCTGTCTGTTACAGAAACAACCATTTGAGCCCATGAAGGAAATTCCATTAGACTTGCTGTCACACAAGCTAGCCTTCCTGATGGCCATCACCTTGGCTAGAAGGGTGTCGGAGTTGGCGGCCCTTTCGTGCAGGGAATCATACTTGATCCTTCACCACGACAGTGTTACGACCTGTTCCATGCTTTTTGCCAAAAGTTGTGTCAGCCTTTCATTTAAAACCTTATTTTGCCTTTTTTCTCTCTTGTTCAGTGGAAGAAACTACATTCCTTGGACAGTGTCCGGGCAGTCAAGGATCTGTGGATCTGAGGATCCGACTCTTTTTTTGCTTTTTTACCAGAAGGGACAGGCAGCTTCCATTGCCAATTGGGTCCGTCAATTGGTCGTTCAGGCCTATGGTCTGGAACACAAAGCTCCTCCCTTTAGGGTGAGAGCTCATTCTACCAAGGGTGTAGGAACCTCCTGGGCTTTTAGCCATCAGTTATCTGTTGCTCAGATTTTGTAAGGTTGCTACCTGGTCTTCAGTGCATACATTTACCAAATTTTATCAAGTGGATGTTTGAGCAGCCGAGGATTAGTCTTTCAGTCGCAGTGTACTGCAGGCTGCCGTATAAGGTCTGGTGACTATTGTTTGGCAGGGTGTCTCCCTCCCCTCAAAGCTATTGCTCTGGCACATCCCAGTACATAACGAATATTGGCCTACCTCTGTGTCCCATGATGTATGAAAAAGATACTTGCCTGTAAAACCCTTTTTGAGTACGTCATGGGAAAGATCTCTCCCCTCTTTTTTGAGGATTCGGTGCTTGCTACAAAACTGATGTACTTCCTGTATGGGAGGGGTTATATAGGGGATCACTTCCTGTCTAAAGACTGTCTACCAGTGTCCATTCACCTAAAGATGAAGAATAACCCAGTAGGTAATGAATATTGGCCTAACTCTGTCCCAAGATGTACTCAAAGAAAAGGATTTTACAGGTAAGTATGACGAAAAAATCCTATTTTCTAGCATTTCTTCTTGACTGAACTGCAGCTCTAGAATCCAGAAAACTACACAAGACAAATCTTTGCTTGGAGAACACAGCCTTGAGGTAACCCAGCAAAGGATAATGAGATGCTTTGTTGGCGTTCTCCTCACACCCCTATTTCTTGAAGATGGGTGCAATGTGGTCTTTTCTAACATGAATATTATGAGGCAGGTTTTTTTTTTTTTTTTTTTTTTTATTGAACATGTTTTTATCATAGCATACAGACATCTGCGTTATGTCAACGTGACAATTACCCATTACACCCAGCCACGCAGGGCCTAACATGACTAACATAGTCAACTAACTCTAGCTCGTATACCCCCACTTCTCCCCCCCCCCCCCCTCCCCCCTCCTTGTCACAGCTCAAGGATGTCAACCTGTCAAAATGAGCAATGCTACGCCTGATCACAGAATACTTTGTTGTAATAACATATTGATATACACCATACCCTCATTATCCTCAGTAGGAGTGTCTCCTTGATGATATTAATAGCACTTTATCTTATGGCAATCCCATCTGTTCACCCTTAGAATCAGAAGTTATGAGGTATTCATCCCCTATCCCACTGTAATGTCAGATTCACACCAGGCCTTCCATATTTTGTCAAACTTTTTTCCACACCCCACCGCCCTGTAAGTGGATTTATAAAAAGGTAGCATAGTATTAATCGTCTTCTTCCAAAAACTAATCTCTGGAGCATGCTTATTCCATTTAAGCAATATTGATTTTTTTGCCATAAAACAAAGGGATGGCGAGTAATGTTCTCATAGCTCTCGTTGGAACCACCTTCTCCACCAACCCCAACAAACATACTTTTCTCAAGTCATCTTCCAGGACGGCACACCTGAGAGATGAGAGGCTCCTCCCGACAGGAAACGCAATCAATCAACAGCTGTTTTAAGTCCACACCCTTCCCCTTGATCCTCAGTTTTTGATTGTTTCTCCCTACACAGCGAAACTGTTTGTTTTTTTCCAAATGACCGAAGCCTGGGGCTGGTGGTCTCCCTCTGGGAGCCGGACCAAATGCCTGGGAAGCCTCTGGGTCTGGCAGGATATATTTATCCTTCCCGGGGGTTCCCCTATCCTTTCCTCAGGGGGGGCAGCAGAAACTGGGAAAGCCCCCCTGAGAGCTGAAGGCCCCTGGGTACAGTGGTGTCCCCAGAACTTCAGGGGCCTTTATCCTGTCTCCCCCCCCCCCCCCCCCCTTACCTGTCCGGGCGTCCGTTCAGACGGGGGTGCTGGCCGTCGGTTCTTTCCAGGGGGATCGTATCCCCTGACTCCTGGGTCCCTGGTAGCTCGCGTGGGCTACCGGGGAGGGTACCGCCTGAACGACCCGCGTTCTTACCCAGAAGGGAAGGCTGAGAGTCAGCAGGAGCAGGCGCCCACATCCTCCTTTCGAGGAGGCACCAGTTTACTATGGTGAATGTCTGCCTAAACCACCTCCATGGGAATGAGGAACGTACGGCATTGCCCCCCCCCCCCATATGTGTATATACTGACTGGACAGTGCAGGACACAGCCTAACCTTGCAGCTCCCTAAAGGGACAGCAGTTGTGGGTGGGGGGCACTTTGGCGGCTATCCTCCTTGCGTGTGGACCATAAGGATGGAAAAGCAAGCCCGGTGGCTGTGGAAAAAGGGAAGACGACAACGGTGAGTCAAAAATCCCCAATCCCAGCCAGATGGTTTCTGGGCATTTGAGATAATCTCCCCTGGGGTCTGGATTCAAATAGCCCAGAAGCTTTTGCTAAAGACACCAGCCACAGCTCCCTCCTACATCAGAGATGCTGTATGGTGGACAAGTGGTGCAGAGGAGCGAGTGTGCCTAAACCACCTCAGATGGGAAAGAGGTAGGTAAGGCATTTTTTCCCCTTCCACCTGTATTTACTGAGTGGTGCAGTGCAGGGCCTGGGGTCTCCATAACAAAATAGCCCAGAAGCTACTGCTAAAAGCCACCAGCCACAGCTTCCTCTTATAGCAGAGACACTGTGGTTATCACAACAGTAGGTTGCCAGCCTCTCCCTACATACCCGGTTGTGGTACATTAGTAGGGGTGAATACAGCAAAGAGGGTGACCTGGTAGAACAAAGAGTTCCTTACTGGCCAGGTATACCACTGAACAAGTTATTAATGGTGCAATGGTTGAAGGATTCAGGAGTAAGCTCCCTTGCTCAGCAGGTGCACTAGGTTATCTGGCCCTATTTGCCCAGCTGCCAGGAATCTGCTTAAAGTTGCTCCAAGATGCTTAAAAGCTGACCTAACTTTCAACAATGTGGCAGGGACCAAGCTTCTGTGTGGCACAGTAGGGGTTCCCTTGTGACAGATCCTCCTTTTGGGGGTTGCTTGCTATGGGTAACTTTTCATAAGCTCCAACCTCACACTCCACTCTTACATTGTGGTTATATTTTAATGCAGGGGGTAAGAAAAACCTTTTTGGTTTGGACTACAGTCCACTCAGTGACAGATCTAAAAGCGATTTACCATAAATCGTTTTCCTATATCCTTTGATTAAGGATTTTCTGTGCAAACATATGCAAGAGCTAGATGGCTATATGATTGCTTCTTTAAGGGCTGCAGGTGGCTATTTACCTCCAGGCTAAATTGGTAACCACCCTTTTTAGAGGTCTTATATTGGTCTCTAGGGCTGGGCTCATTGAGACTTTAGTTACTAATCAGCCCCACCCGTGTATGAGCTGGCTAGCGTTTGCTCAATCTACGGAGGTAAGGTAGGACAACAGCTACTATAGTAAGGTGTCCAACCATTTTAGGATTGGTTCCTTCACTGGTGGTGAAGGATTAGTATCTACAGCCCAGGCTAGGCCTATGAAATAAATTGCTCCTGTTTGGTTATTTCATAAAGGGATACACCATGACTCCTTGACTGCTCACCAGTAGACCTCAGTAGTGAAGGTTTGTCCTTGCTGGGGTGTTTGGCACAACTAAAGTACATATTGAGATTTGTGACCTCTCTGCTGAAGCTTGTTGGGTGTCCTTTATATCCTAAAGGTACTGCTTTGTTTGGCTACAGATCAGAAAATACAACAGGGAAGGTGGTCTGTACTTTCTGGTTTTTGTGCCGCACGCCAGAAACGCACATCATTGAGTCTGGTGATGACATTTCTGCTCATAATTGTTATATTGCTGCACATCAGACCTACACAAGATTGGGGTCTGTCTGTGGGGTTTTTGTGTCCTGTATTACTGCCCTATTGGTTGCTTATCAGAAAGGCAGCAGGAAAGATTGATGGCAGGGGTACTACATATACTGCCTTTGGTAATCGGTACAGCACCACAAGGTGGCGTCGTGCTGATTCAGACAGTGCTATTAACGGCAATAGCTGCCGATTTTAGGCATGCGATTTGACATGTGAGTCGCATGCAAAATCGCTTCAATATGGATGTGCTATCTCTATTCAGAATTGTTAGATTGTTGCACATTAGAGATATACACGATTGAAGTTTGTCTGTGGGTCCTGTATTACTGCCTTATTGGTTGCTTATCAGAATGGTAGCAGTGAAGATAGATGGTCCTGATTTTGTTGGAAAATACAAATTGAACCTGGGCCATGGGTAGTACACATACTGCCATTGGTAATCGGTGCAGCACCACAAAGTGACGTGCTGATTCAGACAGCGCTATTAACAGCAATGGCTGCCGATTTTAGGCATGCGACTTTGACATGTTGAGTTGCATGCCAAATCACTTCAATATGGATGTGCTATCTCTATTCAGAACTGTTATATTATTGCACATCAGACATATACAAGATTGAGGTCTGTCTGTGGGCCCTGTATTACTGCCTTTATTGGTTGCTTATCAGAAAGGCAGCAGTGATGATGGATGGTCCTGATTTTGTTGCAAAATACAAAATTGAACCTGTGCCAGGGGTAGTACACATACTGCCATTGGTAATCAGTGCAACACCACAAAGTGGCCCGGGCTGATTCAGACAGTGCGATTAACGGCAATGGCTGCCAATTTTAGGCATGCGATTTGACATGTTGAGTCACATGCCAAATCACTTGGATATGGATGTGCTATCTCTATTCAAGATTGTTGTTGCACATCAGACACATACAAAATTGAAGGTTTACTGCCTTATTGGCTGCATATCAGAAAGGACACAACAGTGAAGGTTGTTTGTCTTTTTCTGATTTGTTTTTGCTGCTCAGCAGGGAGACACATTGAGGGTAATGACATCTCTGCTCAGTATTGGTATATGCTACACATCAGACATACACAAAGATTGAACATTGTTTGTGTCCTGTATGTCCTATATTTACTGACTTATCGTCCGTATATCAGAAAGGCACAGCAGTAAGTGGTGTTTCTCATTGATCTTCCTTGCTGTTTCTTAGGTATACACAGTAGGGGGTTGTTGGCTGCACTCCTCCAGGGAGCCACAGCATGGGGACCCCTTGTTCGACCCGAAAACTGCTTTTCCTGCGACCTGTGTAATCTTGAGGTCTGTGGTTCCGTAAGCAGGGACTGCTGGATACGTTGCGACCTGGAGTCACACAGTCACGAATGATACCCTTTGGAAGCCATAGTAGGACTTCTCATGCGTCTTGCAGTCCCAAGTGGCAGGTTGGGTCACACGGGTGTGGGAACCCTAAGCTTATCTGTCCCTTCTGGTTCAGGTTTTGCAATGCTGCAGGAATACTCATTGTGGAGTTATTGCCTTATTTTGCAGTAGACCAGAAAGATCGCAGCTGTAAAGGCTGTCGTTTGTTTGTTTTTATGTTGCTGCACAGCAGAAATACTCAACATTGAAGCTTGTTGGTGCTTTCTGTTTCATATTGCCTTACCTTATGGCACTTCAGAAAAACACAGTGCTGTAGGTTGCTTGTGTTCTTTCTCTGTTGGTTCTATGTAACTGCACTACAGAACTGCATAACAGGAAGTGTCTTATAACTGTACTTGGTGGTTCGTCATAAATACGCAACATAGAAGTTTGGGTCTTTCTGTCTGATCTTTATAGCCTTGTTTTGCTGTACATCAGTAAAACACCACTGTAAAAGGGGGTTCCCGGCCTTTCTGTATTTATCAGTTATGACCTAGCTAGCTGCACTTCAGAAATGCGCAGCATTTAAGGTGTGTTTGTGTCTTAATGCTTACATATTGGCCGCACATCAGAAAACCAGACTGTGAGGTTCAGATTTGGGTCTCTTCCCATATTTGATATTTTGGTTTAGCTAGTCACACTCAGATACACAACATTGATGTCTATGCTTGTGTCCTTTCTGTCTAAATCTATTGTGCTATGGCCACAATCTATGATTTTTTTTATTTGTGATATTAATACATGTATCACCTTTTTGTATTTCAGCCTTCTCTTCCGTGGAAGGGCCAGGAGTCCTGGTGCAGATGTCACATGTCAAAAAGCCTCGACCCCTTACATTCAGGGATGCCAGAGCCATTTCCTAGGGTTGAAGCCCAGTAGAGTTATGGGTCACTGGAGGAAGGCGATAATAAATCGCCCTGTTTAATAAGAACTTAGGAAGTTCGGTTCAGAGGAGTTTTATGGCCTGAAGATGAAGTATAAAGATGTATACCCGACCAAATAGGTTACAGCTCGGTGCATGGCCTTCATTTTGCCCTTCTAGCAAAACTAGATGTAGCAGTATGAGTGTTCTCCTCCTGCTACGGATGTTAATCTCCTGAGTAGGCTCTCAGGCATAAGTAAAACTATAGATTGGGCATGCCTTAAACCCAGGGGTTAAGTTTTTGTTAATCTATTTCCCTTAAGTAGGTTTCCCTTCAGTCTTTGCTGACGTAAAGATAAAAATGAACAAAAAAGGTTGTCTGTCAGGGGCCCCCCTTTTGGCAGTTTTATTTCCCTGGACAGGGTTGTGTTAAGACAGGCTCCCTTATTGATCAATGTAGTGTCCTTGTCTTACAACACAGCTCTCCGATTAATCTTTAGTGGTTCTAAGCAGCACCTATAGGCAGAATAGGCCATTGTTAGATGTGTGACAGGCAACATTGATAACCTACAAGTTTAACATGTTTTCTGATTCCATCTTTAAGAGCCCACTCCACCTAGATCCTGCATCCGAAGCAGAGAAGGCAGGGACACCGGTGGAGTAGACCGGCAGATAAGCCGCATGATCCAGCTAAGATACCTTCATCAAGCATATGGAGTGAAGGTAAAGCTCACTGCAGAACCGAGGTTCGCCAAGAGGGTCTTGCAGTGGTCCCACCCTAAAGGTAGGCCTGAGCTACTTGATTATCCTCTCAGGTGTGCCGTCCTGGAAGATGACTTGAGAAAAGTACTAGTTACTTACCGGTAACTGTCTTTCTGGGAAATCTTCCAGGACGGCAGGCCTACTTCCCACCCGTTGGAGGAGGGAAAATTTTAGAACACTAGAAGGTGAGTACCTATGAGGAATGATTTCCCTTGTGAAACAGGTTCAGGAGTTACTTCTCTACAAACTGAGGATCAAGGGGAAGGGTGTGGACTTAAAACAGCTGTTGATTGATTGTGTTTCCTGTCGGGAGGAGCCTCTCATCTCTCAGGTGTGCCGTCCTGGAAGATTTCCCAGAAAGACAGTTACCGGTAAGTAACTAGTACTTTTATTGCCATTAGAATGGGCACTGACAAGAGCTGAAATACACTGATTTCCTACCAAAAATCATGAATGGGTGGGCACAACCAGAAAATATGTTCAGCGTTGGCTGGAAAGAACAACCATCTCCAGCATTTTGCTGAGTCACTTCTATATATCTTGGCAAGCCTAGCCGGCGTGTAATAGCTTCTATGCAAACATTTAAATTGTATTAGTCTATCTCTTTCTGATACTGGGTGTCTGGTTGTATCCAGAAGTCATCCCAATCCTCACTCAATCCTCAATCCTGTATGTCTGGAACTTCTGCTTCCCCTTTATTTCTACAGTTACTGCCTTAGGTGTTTTAAGGAATTCTTTGTTACTGAGTTTTGGTCAAATCCTCCTCTGAGAGCATGGATTCAAGGGATTCCACTCTTAGCGCTTTGAATTGGGTCTGGTAGGAGTGTCTGAGCTGAAGACCAGAATAGGTAAGTTGTGTCTGGTTTTCAGTTGGGGAAAAGTCAGAAGCTCACCATATGTTGTAATATCTTTAAGTGTTTTAATTCCCTTGACCGCCCAAATCATAGGATCTGGCAAAATATAAGATTGAGGTAACATGGTTCATCCGTAATGGAGAAGATGGGGAAATCCCTTGGTAGCTGGGAGATGCTAACTTAACCGCTAGACCCCATGCTCTAATTGTGGCTAGTATCGTCATTGGCATTCATTGGTGATTGGCAGGTCTGATTTGGTACCCCTGAACAGGGCTAGGCGCAAACTTTCATATGACCCAAGATGAGCTGCCTCCAGAACTGTGGCGGCATCCCCATTGTCTGTTAGAAGCCATCTACGGGCAAATACCATTTGCCCTGCCAGGTAATAGTTATGCCAATCTGGCAATGCCAACCCTCCCCTGGTCACCCGGTTCCTGCAGCACTTTAAGTCCTATCCTGGGGGGTTTAGGCGCCCAGAGGAATGATCCTACTATGCTATCTTTGTTTGAAATATGATTTTGGGATCCACACTGGGGCATATCTATGGAAATATAAGATTACCGGGAGGGCCTTCATTTTTAGAAGACTGATTCTACCCACCAAGGACAGAGGCAATTTCATCCAGGCCTGTACTTTTTGTTTGAGAAATGTTAGCAGTGGGAGTAAGTTCAATGAATAGAAATCCTGTACTTTTGCAGTGATTTTTGACCCCAAGATATTTGATAGATTCAACCAATTGTAATTGAAGGTTCGGTTCAGCCCTCTCCTTAGCTTTGGCATCTAGGGGCAGAATTGACGACTAGCTCCAGTTTACCTTCAGCCCCGAAAATAGGGCAAATTTATTTAAGATAACCAAGACCGCCCTCAATGAGTCCCCGGGGTCATTGAGAAACGGGAGCATGTCGTCTGCATATAAGGCCAAGGTTTCATGGATTGTTCCTACTTTTATAGCCCGGACATCTCCAGAGGACCTCAGGGCTATGGCCAGGGGCTCTGTTACTAAGGCAAAAAGGAAAGGGGACAGTGGGCAACCCTGCCTGGTGCCCCTGCCCACCTCCAAAATAGGCAGACACCGCTGACCCCAATCTTATGGTCACTTTGGGATTCCTATACAGCATAGATATACACTTTCTCATTTGCGGCCCAAATCCCATAACCTCTAAGACTTTAAACATGTATTTCCAATCGACAGTCTAAAGCTTTTTCTATATCCATTGATACTACAATCCTGGAGTCTGAGTCAGTGGGTGGCAATTGCATGTGGGTAACAAGTCTCCTTAAGTTTGTGTCCATTTTTGTTTTTTCCCCGGCATGAAGCCTGTCTGGTCGATGTTAACTATTGATGGGATGACCGTGGCTAATCTAGTCGCCAGTAGTTTGGTTAGGATCTTTTTTTTTTTTTTGGAAATTCTTTTTTATTCATTTTAAAAGGCATACAAATAACAACAGGCCACATACGGCCGACAGCCACCGACTATAACACAACTGCCGGTGGACATTTACATACAAAACCACAGACATACGTTTAGAACTCCCCCCTCCCTCCCCCCCAAACAACGAAGCTTTTGCCCAGATATATACTGTCCAAGTTGGCCTCCAGATTGGAGGAAGGCACTAGCAGACACCGCACCCTCATTGTTTAACAACTTGAGTCTTAATGCTAAATACAGAAGGCATGACCCGGCCCCCACCCCAGTACTAAGAATTATGCATGGATAAGTAACTCTCCCCCCCACAAGTGACCATATGTCCTAATGCAGAATTGTCAATATTGCTCCTGTATGTTAGTCATATACATCCTCCTTTGTGTCCTCGTACACCAATATCAATAGCGATAAATTATCTGTAATTAGTCTGACACCGTATCCACCGATGCCATCCAACCACCCCACACTTTGTCAAATTTGGTCAGTGCCCCCCTACTCAAATAAGTGGCTTTATAAAATGGTACTGCCTTGTTAACCAATGCCTTCCAGGACTCCAAGGTTGGGGCTGAGGAACTCTTCCAGGAGAGAATAATCCTCTTTTTGGCATAAAACAACAATATAGTAAGAAGAGTTCTAATAGCCCTGGTAGTAGCTAGGGGCTCCACCAAATGCAGTAGGCATACCTCAACTGTCATGGGAATCGAAATAGAGGTGACCGACCTTATGCAGCCTGCTACATCTTGCCAGTATGCCTTGACCTGTAGGCATTCCCAAAAGATATGCATAAAATTCGCTAGCGGCATGGAGCACCTCCAGCAAGATGAGTGCTGGTTCCCAAACATCCTAGCAAGTCTGGCTGGGGTCAGATAAATCCTATGCAGGAATTTAAAGTGAATTAGTCTGTCCCTAGTGGAGACCAAAGTCTGAATTGCAATTCCCCATACATCATCCCAGTCATCTCTATCCAACCCTGAGGTCACAGCCTCCCATGCCTGTCTGCAGGGTTCTAGCAGTTTCGTTGTTTCCTGAAAGAGATCTCTGTATATGCTGGAAACTGGTTTAGACAATGAGTCACTACGGGTCAGCAGTTCTAGATCACTGGGCTCAAGGTCAAGAGGTTCTCCTCCAAATTGGGATTGAAAGGCATGCCTTAATTGAATGTACCGGAAAAAATGCGAGTTTGGTAGTTCATAACGCGATTTTAACACGTCGAAGGACATTAGGGTGCCATTCACTACAATGTGATTTAGTGTCTTAATTCCGTATTTTGTCCACACTATGGGATCCGGGTAATCGAAGAAGTGCGGCAGACCAGGATTCCTCCACAAGGGGAGATTTGGAGAAAATTTATTAGGACTAGAAGGCCGGAGCCCCTGAGTCATGGACCATGCCCTAATTACAGAGCGCATGGAGGGCGTCAGTGAGTAGGGAGCCCGTAAACCCCTATATACCAAGTGGGATAGTGCTTCATATGAACCCACACATGCCGCTTCCAACGACACAGCTGCGTCATCCGAAGGCGTGGTCAACCATCGGTGTGCCACCGTTAATTGGCCGGCTAAAAAATATTTTTGGAAATTTGGTACCGCTAGGCCTCCCTCCCCCCACGGCTGCTGCAAAATGGTCAGTTTAATGCGGGGGACTCCTCCCTGCCACAGAAAGGAAGAGATCATACTGTCTATTGACTTGAAGACTGTTTTTGGTATCCACACCGGAGAATTTCTAAGGGTATACAGGAGTAATGGTAGTATTTTCATTTTGAGCAGATTTATCTTCCCAATAAGTGACAATGGAAGATTTTTCCAGGAATGTAATTTTTTAGAGATGATGTCTAGTAATGGGGACACATTAAGACTAATGAATTCCGTCACTGAATTCGTAATTTGAAGACCTAGGTATTTAATTTGTGTTACCCATTGCAAGGGATTACCTGGTTCTGCCTGTCTATTCGCCCGGTGAGAACGTAGCGGAAGTATCTTAGATTTGTTCCAATTGACCCGGAGTCCAGAAACCCCTGTAAATCGCTCCAGTAGCGCCAGCGCAGCCTGTAGAGAAGGTCCAGTATCTCTAATGAAAAGGACCAGGTCATCTGCATAAAGGGCTGTAGTCTCGGTAAGAGTACCCACCCCAATACCCTGAATTTGAGAGGAGGAGCGCAGTGCAATCGCCAGAGGTTCCATGACCAGCGCAAATAAACCCGGTGACAATGGACACCCTTGCCTGGTGCCTCTGGATACTGGAAAATTGTCAGACACCCCTCCATTAAGGCGGAGTGCTGCCACCGGCTGCTCATAGAGCATTGATATCCATTTGAGGAATATAGGACCAAATCCCATGCGTTGAAGTACCTGGGTCATATATCCCCAATCTATGGAGTCAAATGCCTTTTCCAGATCGAAAAACACCAGAGCCCCTCCAGAAGATATCTCCTCATCTATTTGCGTGTGGGTGTACACTCTGCGGATGTTAATGTCAGTTGCTTTGTTGGGCATAAACCCTGTTTGATCTGGTGATATCAAGTGCTCTAGAATCTTCATCAATCTATTGGCAATCATTTTGGTCAAAATTTTGAGGTCCATGTTTAACAGTGCTATGGGCCTGTAGGAGGAGCATTGAAGAAGGTCTTTATCAGGCTTGGGCAGTAACACCACATGAGCCTCATACATCGAGAGCGGCAGTCTCCCCGTCTCAAAGCATTCTCCATAAAGTTGCAAGAGTCTGGGAGACAGCAGCTCCATATAAGTTTTATACCATTCCGCTGGTATCCCATCCGGACCCGGAGCTTTACCATTGGGGAAGGAGGCAATGGCCGAAGCCAATTCCTTAAGAGTAAAATGAGCTTCCAACTCCGCCGCCACCTCCCCCGGCAGCTCCGGGACCCGAAGGGAGCCCAACAGATCCATTAGCACTTGGTCATCATATTTGGGTATAGCAGTATATAACTCTGAGTAGTACGACACAAAAGCCCGCATAATACCCTCTCCATCTCTCACTAGATTACCTCCAGCTGAATAAATGCACGGGATAGCTGTGTGTGTTCGGGTGTCTGCCGCCAAGTAGGCCAACAGCTTCCCATTCTTATCCCCTTTTTCAAATAGCTCCTCAGCCCTTCTCTTAAATGTACATTGTGTATGAGTTTGAAAATGGACCAACAAGGCCCTTCTGGCCATCTGTAACTCCGCCAGGGTGGAGGAAGAGGGCGTATCAGCATGGAGCTTCGCACAGCGTAGTTCACGGGCCTGAAGCATCTCCGACTCTGAATTTTTCTCCACCCTAGCGGCTTTAATGGCAGATATATATGCCCCACGGGTGGATGCCTTGAACGCATCCCAAACCATGAGCCCATCTGCTGAACCTTCATTGTTGTCCCAGTATTCCTGTATGTGTGGGGAGACCAATTCCTCAACCGAAGGCTCACTCACCCACCCCGGATGCAGCCTCCAACTCCTTCGACTATTGCCTGATGATCGGCTCAACATTACCTGTAAGGGGGTATGATCGGAAAGCCCCCCCGCCAGGTAAACGGCTTCTACAATCTGTGGTAGCAGTGCTGAATTAGCAAAAGCCAGATCAAGACGGGATGAGGAGGCACTGACGTGGGAAAGGTAAGAATAACTGCGCTCACCAGGATGTTTCCACCTCCACACCTCCTCCAATGCCGCCGTGTCTGCCCAGTGACCCAGTTCCAGATTCCGCACCCGAGTCGGGTTAGAGGTGTCCAGCCCATAGTCTAGGATGTTATTAAAATCGCCCGCCACTAGCACTTTTAATGGGCCAAAGGTGGCAATCTTCTCTAAAACCAGGTACAGAACCTCGTTTTTGAAGGGGGGTGGAACATATACATTCGCTATTGCCAATAACTGAGAGTCAATGGCAAGGACCACAATTGCATATCTCCCATAGGGATCTGTTATTACATGTTCTATAACACATGGTAAGTTTTTATGTATTAAAATAGCCACTCCCCTGGCATAAGAGGAGTGCGTAGAGTGTATGGCTCTCTGTACCCAGTTCCTGTTCAGGGATAAAATTTTGTTACCCTCTAGGTGGGTTTCCTGCAGGAGGATAATATGGGGATTCAAGGATTTGAGGTACTGGAGGACCAATGAACGTTTAAATTTGGAATTTAATCCGCGGACATTCCACGAGATTATTTTGAGGTCTTGGTTAGGATCTTTAAGTCGGTGTTCAAAAGTGCTATGGGGCGATAAGATGCACAGTCCGGTCTTTCCCTGGCTTCAGTAAGAGGATCATATATGCCTCCAGCATGGAGTTTGGTAGGGAGGAATTGTCTAGGCAGTATTCTAGTAACCAATTAAGTCGTAATGCCAGCTGTTCTACATTTGCTCTATAGAAATCAATGGGAAACCCATCAGGCCCGGGGGCCTTATTAGGCGGGAAGGCGAATATTGCCGCCTGTACCTCGACTTATCTTGTCTTCTAATATTATTATATTACAGTCTTCGTCAGTTTTGGGATGGGTAACAGTGAATACATTGCTTCTGAGTCATAATCAGGGACAGGTGAGCATAAGGATGAGAAGAAATCAATAAACTCCTGCATAATTTCAGCTTGATCGGTGACCAGATTACCCTGCTTATTTTTAATGACAGGTATATGAGTAATGGGTCGTTGGTCTGCCACTAACATAGCCGGGAGTTTACCATTCTTGTCCCCTTCTGCGAACACTGTATGTGCAGTCTTTGTTATCTCGGAACTGGTCAGACTATT
This sequence comes from Lithobates clamitans, assembly GCA_037952925.1. Lineage (NCBI taxonomy): Eukaryota > Metazoa > Chordata > Amphibia > Anura > Ranidae > Lithobates > Lithobates clamitans. The sequence continues at coordinate 30,731 of JBBGZY010002222.1, read as the reverse complement.
GACATGAAGGGATAGGCGCCTTCTCACCTCCAGCGACTCATACAAGGCCCCAGTGGGGGATTCCTGCATGAGCCTCCGCACACTCCCTTTCACTCTGTTTTAAAGTGTTTACCTCCTCATTTTCATTGACCCTTGCCATTTTTAAAGCTGATATACCTTCTCTAGTTAACGCCTTAAAGGCGTCCCATACCATTGGTATCTCTGCAGTATCTACATTAGTAGACCAGTAAGTCTTTATGGTTTCCTCTAATTGGGCTGCTAAATGTTCATTTTGTAACCAACAGAGTCGCCAGCTTCCCCTTCTCGCCTCAGTCGGAAAGGACAGGTTAAGAGGATTGTGATCTGAAAGACCACCTGCTAAGTAATCAACAGTTTCCACATACTGTAAAATATTATCATTACCAAAAACCAGATCAATTCTTGCTGCAGATCTGTGCGTCGGTGACATGTGGGAGTAACCTCTAGCGGTCAGATGTTTCCATCTCCACAGTTCAACCAAACCGGCCATTGATGCCCACCCATTTAAGTCAGCCAAACTTATTCTACTCAGATTAGAAGAATCCAACGCCGCATCCAACACGGCATTGAAATCTCCCATCAAGAGCAGGGGAAGGTGTAAACCTTCAGCATGTCTTATAGCAACTGAGCCTGAAATGGGGGAGGCATGTAGCACCCTGTTCCATCTAGATGTGTCTCCTGTAAAAACATTGTGTGGTTTTGATTGCCATACCCCCCCCCCCCCCTCCCCCTGCTACTCGACCAGAAAACAACCCCAAAAAGTCTTGGCATGTAGCTTTATCCCAAAAAACAAAAACTTGCGGTGAGTTCCGGCCGCATCGATCAAAAGTCTGGCGGTGTTCTCTCAACTTCCATGTGCTCCGAACAGTACACATGATGGAGCGTTTAAGCAATTGAGTGTTGGTTAAAACATGTATAAGGGCAGATTGAATCACGACCTCAAATGGTGGTAGTATTTCCGGTTATGTAAAACTGCAAGAGGAACCCTCAAACTCGGATCATAAGGGTACAATGTATAAAATTGAAAATTAAAAATTAAATGAGAAAAGTGGGGGGGAGGGCAAAATGGCCAGGAAAATTAATACTACTCATGACATAAATGTTACAGGTTGAATATGAAAGCCCCTAAAGTCAGGGGTCAAGCAAAAAGACGTAGATCTTCAGGAGTGTAGTGACAACCCCTGGAAAGTACATTCCCTTTCCTTTTACCTTGATACACGGGGAGCTCCAGAGTGCTTGCTCTTCCATCTTGTGTCGGATTAACATATAACCTTCCTTATTTGGATGAACTATTTGCTGGGAATATCATTTATGCCTCTGTGAAGTGCCTGTTAAATGGTTAAACAGCAATACTCCTGTTTTGTGTGTTGCAAAACCTTGTGGGAAGTCAGTTGCATCTATCCATAACCTGCACAACGGGTGCAATCAGAATGCTGAATCTTCCTTGCTCATACCTCCTGTAATCAAAGAGCACCTTTGTGCAGTCTGCATTTAGGAAAGTTCCTTATCCAGCCAGTCACACGCTTCTGCAGGATTATCAAAAAACTTCACATTGCCTTTATACTGTACCCTGAGCCTGCTTGGGTGTAACGTACTGTACCTCCCTTTCACGGAGCCTTCTGCGGACATCAAAGAAGCGACGTTGCGTGGCAGCTGAAAAATCAGAATAGCATTACCTTGGCATTTTCATATTTCAATTCGGTAGATTTTCTGGATTGTGCCAAAATCGTGTCCCTGTAGTTCAGGAACCGGAACAAAAATGGTCTGGGGAAAGCTCCCGGTGGTCTTTTACCAGTAGGGACCCTATGCGCTCTTTCTACTACGTAAGTGGGGGGGGGGGGGGTAAATCTTTCAGAGATTTGTAAAAAATGCCTCAGCAAACAGTACTGGCCTGTCTCATTCCGCTCCCTCTGGCAGGCCGACCACCCTGATGTTTCTTCTCTGGCGGTCTTCAGCATCATCTGCTCTGCACTGAAGGGAGCTCACCAGGTCATGGACTTCAGTAATGTGGGTACTCTGAGTGTGGGATGTATCTTCAATCCGGAGACCCTATCCTCCACCGTGGTGAGTCTGCCTCTAATTTTTGTAAAGGTCATGTCTGATTAGTGTGCATTCAGATGACAAGTGATCTATTCTCCCCATTAGTTCCAACTTACTAGTGTTGATGGCCTCCAGGATTGGCCTGGTGATCCCCTCCGTGATCGCCTCCGCGTCCACTGCTAGTAGCTGGTCCTTTGCTGGGTCAGTGTCAGCACTCGGCTCCGCTGCGTCCCCTGTCTGCGCCATCTTGGCCGCTGTGTGTTTGGTGCACTGCTCTTCTTTCCGTGAAGACAAGAAGGTGGGGGCGGAGTCTTGGTCCGCCTCCTTAGTGGAGCGGGTCTGGCGCTGGTCTGTGGGCATTCTGGAGTTTTTTAGAAGCAGATGACTGCATCCCTGCGTTCCTCCAACCTTCCCCCAGATGCCGGTCCTGTTTATGCCTGGTTTAAGACGCTCCAATTCAGCGGATTGTATCCGGATACACGGAGCTGTGAAGAGATGCGTGCTGCCTCAATCACATCCGACCATGCCCCCCCATTATGGGGCAATCTTATTAATTTCTAAACCTGATAGAAAAATGTATATACAAACAATTCAGTACACTGCATTGATTATATAGTGGTTCTATGTATAGTGGGGATGGGCAGTGGATGGGGGTCCTGTTCTGTTCATAATACATATAAGCCCCCACCCCCTGAATTCAATGCATTGAGGTGAGAAAACATGAGGGTTTGCAACACCTTTGATGCATAGAATGCATTAAGATAAAAAAAACTGACTTCAAAACTCCATTAAGATTTATTGCGGTTTATGTTGCATTTTAGTTCTGCTTTACACAGGATCTTGCAGAAGAGACTTGCAATGTTTTCTCTGCATTAAAGGAGTTGTAAAGGCAGAAGCATTTTATCTTAATATATTTTATGCATTAAGATAAAAAAATCCTTGTGTAGCAGCACCCCCTAATACTTGAGCCTGATCTCTCTAGCAATGCCCACTAATGTCTAAGCCATCCAGTACACTCCTGATTGTCTGACACAGCAGTGGCGCCATTGGCTCCCGTGGCTATCGGTCAGTCAACCAATTGGCGAGAGAGGGGGCGGGGCCAGGTCGGGGCTCAGTGTCTGAATGGATACAGGGACCTCTGACTCGGCTCGGGTGCCCCCAGAGTTGGCTGAGGGGCACTCGATAGGGTGGGCCAGGAGCACGAAAGAGGGACCTGAGAAGGAGTCTCTGGGCTGCTTTGTGCAAACCCAACTGCACAGAGGTAAGTATGACATGGGTTTTTTTTTTTTTTTTTTTTACTGAGATTCTGCTTGCTTTTGTGGTAAGAATGCTTTTCCTTGTTAAATTGCTGTATATGAAACTAGATTAAATATTTTTTTTTTTCTTTTAACAGGCTTGGATTCATTCTCTGAATCAGGACAATAAAGCTTCCCTTCTGGAGTGGATGGAAAAGTGTAATATTAATCTTGTACAGGTTAATGGTCAGAGGAAATATGGCGGCCCTCCTGCAGGTATGGATAATAGGCCAGACCAGTTATGCTGTGGAAAATTAGTAAATCTTAAAGCAGTTGTAACACCAAATTAAAAAAATCCTGTTCCTTTTAGGCCTGGACGTTATAAAAAAGCCAGTAGCAATAGCTGTAAAATGAGTTTTTCAGCTGTAGCGTTTTAGCAAAACTATACTCCCACAAAAGCTTATCGTTCAAACACTGATATATCCAGAATAGCAGCGTTTGTCAGCATTTAAAAATTCCTTAAAACCCACTAGCTCTGGGTTTTTTATTTTCCAGCCAGAAAATCCCCTGACAAAACAGCCTAACATGTTAGTTTACTGGCTGCAGAAAAAACATGAAGCCAAAAACAGCAGCTGTAAAACCATTCTGTATTCATGAGGCCTTAACCACTTGCTGCCCACCATATAGCAATATGACGTCGGCAAAGTGGTTTCAATATCCTGACCGGGTGTTATATGACTTCCAGCAGGATATCAAGCCGCATTGCGGTGATCGTTGTTGCGGTGTGTCAGTTTGACATACCGCAACTCCGATCTAGGTAAAGAATCTGACAGACTCTTTACCACGTGATCAGCCGTGTCCAATCACAGCTGATCGCGATGTAAACAGGAAGACGGTGATCGGCTTTTCCTCACTTGCATTTGTCAGACGCGAGTATAGCCTAGCTGATCGGCTGCTCCTCTGACAGGGGAGTCTGTGCTGATCGATGCGCAGCCCCCCCAGGAATGCCACCCTAGACCACCAGGGATTCCAATCGGTGCCCACAATGGGCATCACTAATTGGCAGGCATTTGGCACTGGCATCCATCCGTATCATCAATAAGTGTACATCAGTGTCTCGATCAGTGTCCATCTGTGCTGCCTATCAGTGCCACCTCATCGGTGGCCTTCAGTGCCCATCAGTGAAGGAGAAAGCTTACTTATTTACAAAGTTTTGTAACAAACTTTTTTTTCCATTTTTTTTTTTTTTTTTTTTTTTTTTTTTTTTACAAAATTTAAAAATCCCAGAGGTTATCAAATACCATCAAAAGAAAGCTCTATTTGTGCAAAAAATTATAATTTAGTTTGTCATACAGTGTTGTATGACCGTGCAATTGTCATTCAAAGTGCGACAGCGCTGAAAATGGGTCTGGGCAGGGAAGGTGTATAAGTGTCCAGTATTAAAGTGGTTGTAAAGGCAGGTTTTTTTATCTTAATGTATTAAGTTAAAAAGCCTTCTTTGTGCAGCGCCCCCCCCCCCCCAATACTGGAGACCTCCCTCTATCCAGCAATGTCTGGTACTTTACCTCCTAACTGACTTTGACAGCCAATCAGGGGAGAGGGGGTGAGGCTAAACCAGGTCTCAGTGTCTGAATGGACGCACGGAGCTGCAGCTCGGCTTGGGTGCCCCCATAGCAAGCTGCTTGCCGTGAGGGCACTCAACGGGAGTTAGGAGCCAGGAGGTCCCAAAGAGGGACCCGAAAAGAGGATCTGGACTGCTTTGTGCAAAACCCCTGCACAGAGCAGGTAAGAATAACATAACGTGATTTTTTTATTTTTATAAAAAAAAAGCTTTTACAATCACTTTAAAACAGGGGTCTCAATGTTCTAAACAAAGGGCCAGATTATTGTCCTTCAGACTTTAGGGGGCCAGACTTGGGCAAGTGGTGGTAGAAAATGTATTGGTGTCAGTGGGAGTAAATAAGGCCCCTCATCTTTAGTATTCAGAGGAATGGTGCCCATTGTTTGACGGAATTATGTCCCATTATTGGAGTTATTTGATGGAATAGTGACCAAAGGTCCAGTAAAAGGCCGCAGTTGAGACCACTGCTTTAACCCATCCGGGCCAATTCTGGCACTTCGCTCCTACATGTCAAAATCATCTTTATTTTTTTTTTTTCTCTGAAGTTACTCCGAACCCCTGACATGTCGTGTGTGTGTTTTTTTTTTTTTTTTGCAAAGACCCTAGGGAATAAAATAACGGTCATTGCAACTTTGTTGCACTATTTGCGCAGTGATTTTTCAATCGTGTTTTTGGAAAAAACGGTTTCATGAATTAAAGTAGTTAGCCCAATTTTTTTTTTTTTTTTTGTATGTGAAAGATGTTACACTGAGTAAATGGATACCTAACATGTCACACTTAAAAATTGCACACACACGCGTGGAATGGCACCAAACTTCGGTACTTAAAAAATCTCCATAGGCAATGCTTTAACCACTTAAGGACCAGCCTCGTTTTGGATTTTAGGTGTTTACATGTTTAAAACAGGTTTTTCTGCTAGAAAATTACTTAGAACCCCCAAACAATATATATGGTTTTTCTTCTAACACCCTAGAGAATAAAATGGCGGTCGTTGCAATACTTTCTTTTTGCACCGTATTTGCGCAGCGCTCTTAAAATTGCACTTTTTTTGGAAAAAATTCACTTTTTTGAATAAAAAATAAGACAACAGTAAAGTTAGCCCAATTTTTTTTTTTTATATTGTGAAATATGTTATGCCAAGTAAATTGATACCCAACATGTCACGTTTGAAAATTGTGCCCACTCGTGGAATGGCGTCAAACTTTTATCAAATCTCTATAGGCGACGTTTAAAAAATTCTACAGGTTGCATATTTTGCGATGCCTCACATGTGTGGTTTGACCACAGTTTTCATATGCGGGCGCTACTCGCGTATGCGTTCGCTTCTGCGCATGAGCTCGTCGGGACGGTGGGGGGTTTTAAAAAAAAAAAAATTTTATTTTTTTTTTTATTTTACAATATTTTATATATTTTTACACGTTTTTTAAAAAAAAATGGTGTCACTTTTATTCCTATTACAAGGAATGTAAACATCCCTTGTAATAGAAAAAAGCATGGCAGGACCTCTTAAATGAGATCTGGGGTCAAAAAGACCTCAGATCTCATATTTACACTAAAATGCAATAAAAAAATAAAAGTAATTTAGAAAAATGTGCCTTTTAAGAGGCGTGGACGAAAGTGACGTTTTGACGTTGCTTCCGCCCAGCAGTGTCATGGAGACAAGTGGGCGCCATCTTAGCCTCACTCGTCTCCAGACACACCACAGGGAAGGACGCGATCGCCTCCTCCGCTACCGACGGCTCCGGTAGGTGGTGGAGGGCCCTCTCCCGCCACCGATAAGTGATCTCGCGGCGAATCCGCCACAGGGACCACTTTTATCTGAAAGCCGGCCGCCGCACGAAAACAATAGCTGCCATAACGATATCCCCGTTCAAAGTTTGGAAGTTTGTCGTGCGGCGGTCGGAAAGTGGTTAAAAATGTTTAGGTTACAAATTTAGAGTTAGAGGTCTTGGGCTAGAATTGTTGCTTTTGCGCTAATGCACACGGCGATACCTCCATGTGTGATTTGAATGATGTTTACAAATTTTTTTGATCACTTTTATTCCTATTACAAGGAATGTAAACATCCCTTGTAATAGGAATAGTCCGTGACAGGTCCTCTTTATGGAGAGATGGGAAGTCGGTAAGACCCCACATCTCTCCAGATAAAAAAAAAAACTCAGCCTTTCCAGCCACGTCCTCGGCTTTTTCTTCTGCCATCCCTGACGTAACGTCACGCCTAGGCCTCGGAGGGTCATAGAAATTACCGGGGACCATCTGGTCACCAGGAAACTCTTTAGCAAACTCGCGGTGACCGATTCATTCTCCGGCTCACTGATCGCATGCGTGAGTCGGACGTCCCCTTCCCCCGCCTGTAAGACGGATAAAGTGGCTGAACTGCTGCTATGATCTTACGGTGCACAGAATTGCCGGCGGACAAATTTATATCTGGATGATAGCTGCAGGCTGTTTGTCTTTTTCTGATTTTGTTTTTGCTGCTCAGCAGGGAGACACATTGAGCGTGATGGCATCTCTGCTCAGTATTGGTATATGCTACACATCAGACATACACAAAGATTGAAGATTGTTTGTGTCCTGTATGTCCTATATTTACTGCCTTATCGTCTGTATATCAGAAAGGCACAGCAGTAAGTGGTGTTTCTCATTGATCTTCCTTGCTGTTTCTTAGGTATACACAGTAGGGGGTTGTTGGCTGCACTCCTCCAGGGAGCCACAGCATGGGGACCCCTTGTTTGTTCGACCCGAAAACTGCTTTTCCTGCGACCTGTGTAATCTTGAGGTCTGTGGTTCCGTAAGCAGGGACTGCTGGAGACGCTGCGACCTGGAGTCGCATAGTCACGAATGGTACCCTTTGGAAGCCATAGTATATGACTTCTCAGGCGTCTTGCAGTCCCCAGTGGCAGGTTGGGTCGCACGGGTGTGGGAACCCTAAGCTTATCTGTCCCTCCTGTTGAGGTTTTGCTACGCAGAAGGGATACTCATTGTGGAGTTATTGCCTTATTTTGCAGTAGACCAGAAAGATCGCAGCTGTAAAGGCTGTCTTTTGTTTCTTTGTTTTTATGTTGCTGCACAGCAGAAATACTCAACATTGAAGCTTGTTGGTGCTTTCTGTTTTATATTGCCTTACCTTATGGCACTTCAGAAAAACCCAATGCTGTAGGTTGCTTGTGTTCTTTCTGTGTTGGTTCTATGTAACTGCACTACAGAACTGCATAACAGAAAGGATTGTCTTATAACTGTACTTGGTGGTTCGTCATAAATACGCAACATAGAAGTTTGGGTCTTTCTGTCTTCTCTTTAAGGCCTTGTTTTGCTGTACATCAGTAAAACACCATTGTAAAAGGGGGTTCCCGTCCTTTCTGTATTTACCAGTTATGACCTAGCTAGCTGCACTTCAGAAATGCGCAGCATTTAAGGTGTGTTTGTGTCTTAATGTTTACATATTGGCCGCACATCAGAAAACCAGACTGAGGTTCAGATTTGGGTCTCTTCCCATGTTTGATATGTTGGTTTAGCTAGTCACACTCAGATACACAACATTTTTGTCTGTTTGTGTCCTTTCTGTTTAAATCTATTGTGCTATGTCCACAATCTATGATTTTTTCTTTTTATTTGTGATATTAATAATACATGTATCACCTTTTGTATTTCAGCCTTCTCTTCCGTGGAAGGGCCAGGAGTTCGGGCTGCAAATGTCCCATGTCAGAAAGCCTAGACCCCTTACTTTCAGGGATGCCAGAGCCATTTCCTAGGGTTGAAGCCCGGTAGAGTTATGGGTCACTGGAGGAAGGCGATAATGAGTCGCCCTGTAATAAGAACTTAGGAAGTTCGGTTCAGAGGAGTTTTATGGCCTGAAGATGAAGTATAAAGATGTATACCCGACCAAATAGGTTACAGCTCGGTGCATGGCCTTCATTTTGCCCTTCTAGCAAAACTAGATGTAGCAGTATGAGTGTTCTCCTGCTACGGATGTTAATCTCCTGAGTAGGCTCTCAGGCATAAGTAAAACTATAGATTGGGCATGCCTTAAACCCAGGGGTTAAGTTTTTGTTAACCTATTTCCCTTAAGTAGGTTTCCCTTCAGTCTTTGCTGACGTAAAGATAAAAATAAACAAAAAAGGTTGTCTGTCAGGGGCCCCCCTTTTGGCAGTTTTATTTCCCTGGACAGGGTTGTGTTAAGACAGGCTCCCTTATTGATCAATGTAGTGTCCTTGTCTTACAACACAGCTCTCCGATTAATCTTTTTAGTGGTTCTAAGCAGCACCTATAGGCAGAATAGGCCATTGTTAGATGTGTGACAGGCAACATTGATAACCTACAAGTTTAACATGTTTTCTGATTCCATCTTTAAGAGCCCACTCCACCTAGATCCTGCATCCGAAACAGAGAAGGCGGGGACACCGGTGGAGTAGACCGGCAGATCAGCCGCATGATCCAGCTAAGATACCTTCATCAAGCATATGGAGTGAAGGTAAAGCTCACTGCAGAACCAAGGTTCGCCAAGAGGGTCTTGCAGTGGTCCCACCCTAAAGGTAGGCCTGAGCTACTTGATTATCCTCTCAGGTGTGCCGTCCTGGAAGATGACTTGAGAAAAGTACTAGTTACCGGTAACTGTCTTTCTAGGAAATCTTCCAGGACGGCAGGCCTACTTCCCACCCGTTGGAGGAGGGAAAATTTTAGAACACTAGAAGGTGAGTACCTATGAGGAATGATTTCCCTTGTGAAACAGGTTCAGGAGTTACTTCTCTACAAACTGAGGATCAAGGGGAAGGGTGTGGACTTAAAACAGCTGTTGATTGATTGTGTTTCCTGTCGGGAGGAGCCTCTCATCTCTCAGGTGTGCCGTCCTGGAAGATTTCCTAGAAAGACAGTTACCGGTAAGTAACTAGTACTTTTCCAATGTGTCTGACTCCAAAGGTGCGCCAGAGCCTCAGTTTATGGGTAATAACCAAAAAACTGCAAAGGGAAAAATCCTTCCTACAGTTACCTGGGAAGTGGTAAGGACATACGCCAACCTTTAGGTTGGGGAGCAGTCCTGAAAGAACTGCCCAAGAGAAGTGGTCCAGATCAGAAATGACCTTGCCCATTCTACAGATTCAGGCAGAGCACTTGGTCCTGAGGGCCTGGACGTTTAATTTGCGGAGCTGTCTGATAAGGATCTAATCCGACAATGCCACGGTAGTGGCCTATATCAATCAGATTATAAGAGAAAAACCCACTTGAATCCACTTGTGTATAATATAAAAAAATAAAGGATCAAACGATTTGTCAATATGACGGGCTATCTTCCAAGTAGCAAAGCACCTGTATGTATAGCAAAAAAAAAATGGGACCACAGCATTTCCAGGAATGCAATCAAAGGGAGAATCAACAATGTAATTTGATCAGTTATATGATTAACTTTATTAAAAGATGCACAATAATTATAGACAAGACCACACAAGTGGGACCCGTTCCTCTACGATACCTACTGACAATAATAAAACATTACAAACTGTAGAAGTATCATTAAAAATAGATGCTGACAATTAAACCTCCCCCACTGTCCCCAAGCTTGAAGCTTCCTTGTGCAAATAAGAACCTAAAGCGTGGTTATAGAGTAATGTCCTCTGTAGCAAACCGCTTATGATTGTCCCAGATCACATATAAAGACTTGTGCCCTAACTAGGGCTTGAAAAATTTAAAGTGTCAGTAGTAGGGATGAGCCGAACACCCCCCGGTTCGGTTCGCACCAGAACCTGCGAACAGACCGAAAATTCGCACGAACGTTCGAACTCCATTGACGTCTATGGGACTCGAACGTTCTAAATCAAAAGTGCTCATTTTAAAGGCTAATTTGCATGGTATTGTCCTAAGAAGGGTTTGGGGACCCGGGTCCTACCCCAGGGGACATGTATCAATGCAAAAATAACTTTTAAAAACAGCCGTTTTTTCGGGAGCAGTGATTTTTAATGATGCTTAAAGTAAAAAATAAGTGAAATATTCCTTTAATTATCGTACCTGGGGGGTGTCTATAGTATGCCTGTAAAGTGGCGTGTGTTTCCCGTGCTTAGAACAGTCCCTGCACAAAATGACATTTTTAAAGGAAAAAGTCATTTAAAAACTGCGGCATTAATGTAATGTCGTGTCCCGGCTATATGGATGAAAATCAGTGAGACAAAAGGCATGGGTACCCTCCAGTCCATTACCAGGCCCTTCGGGTCCTGTATGGATATTAAGGGGAACCCACGCACCCAAATTAAAAAAAGGAAAGGCGTGGGGCCCCCAGGCCCTATATACTCTAAACAGGAGTATACAGGTGGTGCAAACAAGACAGGGACTGTAGGTTTATTGTGTAGAATCTGTAATTTTGAACTGGTACATTTTTAAAGTGTAGCTCCAGCCAAAAAATCTGTTTTTAGGCTTTTTGGAAAACCTAGGGAACGGTTATCACCCCTGTGACATTTGTTTTGCTGTCTGTGCTTCTCTTCAGAAGATTTCACCTCACTTTTTGTCCTAATGACAAATGTTTTTTGAAAATTTGGGGTTTTTAGTGAAACAAGGATTGGTGATAAAGCATCAGTGGAAAGGAGAATTTTTCCCATATTAACTCTTACAGGAGAGAACTTCCTCTCTTATGGGGTAGATTTCATCTCGCTTGCTGTTGTCTCCTTCCGTTTGCAAGTAGGAGTTGTTTGTAAGTTGGATGTTTGAAAGTAGGGGCCTGTCCTATATACTCAGCAGAAATTTGGGCCTTAGGTGGTGTGGCCTCAACACTGTAAGCCCTCACAGGGCCCTGCTGTGAAATATTAGATCAAGGATTGTAATTACATGCCCCTGTTGCACAGGGCCAGAAAAATTGGGCCTTTGGTGGTAGTGCTGGTGCCACAACACTAAGTCCTCACAGTTACTCTTGGTGGGCGCTGGAACGGGCCCTGCTGTGAAATATTAGATCAAGAATTCTAATTGCATGCCCCTGTTGAACAGGGGCTGAAAAATTGGGCCTTAGGCACTGGTGCTGGTGCCACAACACTGCAACCCCTCCGTATTCCTGCACCATGTAAAACAGACGCTGGCGATGGTTCCTGGAACCGATCATACTTTGGGGCTGCGGACTAAAAAATTGTCTGAACGCATCGGTTAGACGGCCACCTTTTTCCACTGCTCCTTTGACCCAAGCCTCAGCAACACGTTGTCCAGAAACAGGAGTTTGTGACCTCCCAGTCTCTTGGAACGCCTTGCACAGACCTTTCTGCAAGGCATGATCCGCAGCCACCTCCTCCCAGCCACGTACAAGTCCATGTGTTTCTTGGGACTCTAAATGATCCCTTAAAGGCTGATGCTGAGTGCCAGGCTCCACCTCCATACTGACCCAATCGTCGTCGTCCTGTGTGATTGGTGGGCACGCAGGGGCCTTGAGAGCTAAGGAAGTCCTCCTCTTCCTGTCTCTGTTCTGCCTCAAGTGCCCTGTCCATTATTCCACGCAGCGTGTGCTCCAACAGGTGGACAAGGGCGACAGTGTCACTGATGCATGCACTGTCACTGCTCACCATCCTTGTGGCCTCCTCAAATGGTGACAGGACAGTGCATGCATCCCTGATCATGGCCCACTAGCGTGGGGGGGAAAAAAAAAACACTCCCCTGTCCTAGTGCCATAGTCGCACAGGTACTCATTGATGGCCGTCTGCTGCGTGTGCAGCCGCTGCAGCATGGCCCACGTTGAATTCCACCTGGTGGGCATGTCACAGATTAGGTGGTTCTTGGGCAGGTTAAATTCCTTTTTGGAGGTCTGCCAGCCGAGCACTGGCATTATGCCCGGCGGAAATGCAGACTTTCCTGGCCTGCCTCAAGACATCCTGTAAGCCCGGGTACCTGTCAAAGAACCACTGCACCACCAAGTTAAGGACGTGAGCCAAACAGGGGACATGGGTCAGTTGTCCCTGTCGGGGGGGCGGAGAGGAGGTTGGTGCCATTGTCGCAAACCACCATTCATGCCTTAAGTTGGCGTGGCATCAACCATCTCTGAACCTGCCCCTGTAGAGCTGACAGAACCTCTGCCCCAGTGTGGCTCCTGTCCCCCAAGCGCACCACCAAGCACTGCATGGCATCTTTTGGCCTGCGTACTTGCCTAGCCCCTTGAATGGCTACGGATCACTGCTGGTTCCAAGGACAAAGCACAGGAAGAGGCCATGGAGGGGATAAAGGAGGTGTCACAATCAGTAGTGGCATTTTGGAGGAGTGGTGGCGGAACAACCTCCAACACTACTGCACCTTGTCCTGCATCCTTCCCAGCTGCCAGCAGAGTGACCAATGTGCCGTGAAACTTGTAACGTCCCTGTCCATGCCTGCTGGACCATGAGTCAGCGGTAATATGCACCTTACCGCTGACCGCCCTGTCCAGCGAGGCCAAGACATTGCCTTCCACATGCCAGTAGAGAGCCTGAATCTCCTTCCGTGAGAAAAAGTGGCGTTTGGGTACCTGCCACTGAGGAACTGCACATTCCACAAACTCACGAAAGGGGGCAGAGTCTACCAACTGAAAAGGTAGCAGTTGAAGTGCTAGCAATTTTGCCAAGCTAGCATTCAACCGCTGGGCATGTGGATGGCTGGGAGCGAACTTCTTTCGGCGGTGCAGCAGCTGGGGCAGGGAAATTTGCCTGGTACAATCTGATGTCGGTGTACCGAAAGCAGATTGCCCACAAGTCCTTGGCTGTGACTCGCCTAATTCTACACCTTCATTCCTCTGTGCAGGTCTCAGAGGACTGAAGGTATAGTGGGGTTGGAGATCTCAGCTGTTGAGGAGCAAGGAGAGGTCCTCTGTTCTTTGGTGTGGGTCTTTTAGATACGCTTGCCAACAAACTGCATGGCGAGTTAACATATGTCTGGTCAAGCATGCGGTGCCCAAGCGGGAGATGTTTTGGCCACGCGAGATATGCTTGAGACATATGTTGCAAATGGCAGCAGTGCGATCTGATGCACTCGTCTCAAAAAAGGAGAGGGAGGGAGGTATGAGGAAGACTTAGTTCTGTCGGCATTACAAAACCAGCTTTTTTTGAGCCGATATGACATCTTCCCTTTTTTTTTTTTTTGACAAGGAAACTAGTTTTTCTGGTAACCATATCTTCTGCAAGAAGGGTATCAGAGTTGCCTGCTCTTATTCACAAGGGTAAGGTAGTATTGTGTCCTCATGCTAACTTTTTACCGAAGGTAGCTACAGGTTTTTATCTAAACCAGGATATTCTACTTTTTTTTTTTTCAGAACCCTGTTCTATGGAAGAAAAATCACTACATTCTCTTGATGTGGTGAGAGCAGTCAAAGTCTACTTAAAGGTGACTGATCAGATTTGGAAAACGGATATTTTGTTCGTATTACCTGAAGGTCCTAAAAGCGGACAGACAGTATCGAAATCTATTTCTAAATAAATTCAACAAGTAATCGTTCACGCTTATGGTTTAAAGAGATTCTGCCCTCTCAAATCAAAACGCACTCCTCTAGGGCTGTTAGTGCTCCGTAGGCAGTGCATCACTAAGCCTCTATTGCTCAAATCTGCAAGGCCGCAACTTGGTCTTCAATCCATACCTTTACCAGATTCTGTCAGGTGAATGTAAAAAGGCATGAGGATATCGCCTTTTGGGCAGAGTGTGCTGCGGGCAGCAGTATAACTCCTCGTCTCATGTTGCCCTAATTCTGTTGTCTCCCTCCCATCAGTTGGCATTGCTATGGGACATCCCACATAGTGATTACTATGGCTCTGTGTCATGTGATGTGCGATTAAAGAAAATAGGATTGTTTAACAGCTTACCTGTAAAATCCTTTTCTTTTGAAGTACATCACTGGACAGAGGTCCCGCCCCTCTTTCTAGTATACATGTGTATTGCTTTGCTTCAAAACTGAGGTACTCCTGGTATGGGAGGGATTATATAGGGAGGCAACTTCCTGTTTAGGGTGTGTCAGTGTCCAGCACCTGAAGGACTATAACCCACATAGTGGTTACTATGGCTCTGTGTCCCGTGATGTACCGTATGTCAAAAGTAAACTATTTTACAGGTAAACCGTTATAAAAATCCTATTTTTATATACCAAGCAATTTTTGTCTCTCCTGATTTGGGATGTACACAGTTCTGCAACATACAGTCCTGTCTAGTGTTAAAGACTTTCCTGCAGTTCAGGAACGCTTACAAGTTTCCTTCCCACCTGCACCTGTGACTGGATAGTGAAAGAAAAAGCAGTAAATTATAGAATCAATCCGTCACTCGGCTCTCTCCTGATCGGCATTTTTCCTTGTGCTGCATATCCTTTTTCTGAGCTCTGCTGTAATGCAAGAGGCTGCTACCACTTTAAATTCAGGTGCAAACCCTGCTTGTATTTTTAAAAATACTTCATGATGTAGTATTAAATTTTATTTGTAAATTTTGTTTGTCATTCCGCTTCAACTTTCTGATATCAATTTATTGACTTTTTCAGTTATTGGCTTACAAAAGTCTGTTTCTGCTACCAAAACAGATAGCATGGGTGACCTACAGATTTCTCAGCACAGGTTATATTCCCTGCTTCTAGATTTTTGGCTCTTGTGAATTACAAAATGTAGCAAAGTATGCTGTTAATAGAAATGTATATTAAAAGAATACTAATGTTACAATTTGACACCACCTGAAAATGTCAATTCTGGCTTTACTACTTTTCAGTCACAAAAAAATGTATGCAGTCAGATGTGTCATGTAGAGCTAGTGTTTTCAGACTAAGGTCAGCAATGGCTGCCCACATACTTTATTTAGCTAGGTTTACTTCAAAATGCACACCAAAAGGTCATTCAATCAGGGTTTACAGCACTGTCGCCTAAACCATTTTGCTTTTATTAAATTCCCATGGTCATCTTGTCCTGAAGGTCATTGTTACCCTAGAAAGGAAGGGCCTGTCTTAGTTGCTCTCCTGTGTTGTCACAAGTGACCATGCCACTATTCATTGCTAAGGCTTGGTCTAAACTACAACCATCATGAAGCCTGCAATGAGAGATGACGTGCAAATCGGCCTGATACACGTGGCTCTGAAGAAGCCACCTTTAGAGCCCATCAGACATTCTGTTGACTTTCATACAAGGTGGCCTTTTTGGTTGCCATTACGCCTGTGTGAAGTCTGAATTGGCAGCCTTATTTTTTTAAAGCGTCTTTGGTGTTGCTACCAGAGGTATTTCCCTGCCTCTCATTCCATCACAAGGTGGATTAAATGGGTTAAGTGAAGGTCTATGGTCTGAAGGCTTGGATGCCTCCCTTTCCTGTAAGGACACTCTATCAGATCTGCCAGCCCTTCATAAGCCTTCCAGCACGGGCATCTGTTTCGCAGGCTTTCAACACCACCTACACTTAATTTGTTTTAGTAGTTTCAAGCATCGTATGCCTGTTTTGGGTGTAAAGCTCTGCAGGCTGCCCTTAGTTTTTGAGCCCTTATGAACTTTTAGGTTATGTGGGCATGTTGATATGGCTTATGTTGCCTACCCCTTGGTTGGACTGCTTTTTGGCAGGGTGGATTTGTTTTAAATCAAGTCTACTTAAATCATGATTTAAATCACTAGTAAAGCTTTATTTTATCGTAATTTTTAAGGAGCAACTGTCATCTGTCTTGCGGCTCCTCCAACACGCTGTTGACTCACCGACCCTTCCATTCACTTTAATGGGATGGCTGGTGATGTGGCAGTGACAACATGAGCAATGCAGCAGCAGGTGAGTGGATGCTAGCTAACTGGTGCTGCCATGATCTGAAGTGACAGGTGCTCTTTAAATGTAAGGACTTATTGTTGCTGGTAATTCAATTTTTTAATACTTGCAAACAAGATGAAGGTTTATAAATCTGTCAAGTTAGTAAAACGGTGATATCAGAACCAATTCAATCAGTTTGTAGTGTACATAGATTTGCATAACGATGGGTTAAAGGACTATTCCTGAACTTTGTTTTAGCTCATGGTTACTGTGAAATTGTGTGAATACATCAATGCTGTGCGTGTTATCTCAGCTTGCAGCACTTTGATTCATTAAATGGGTTTAACAAAAATGTAAATATTGCAGAATGTACAGCATCATGCTACATAACTAAGCTCCATTTCATGCTGAATAAACTAAATCCATGTATCTGAAATGGGAAACTTTGTTTAAATCTTTACTCCAAAGGCATTTTATTAAAGTAAATGTGATAATAAAATCCTTTAAAAAAAAAATCATTGATTTTTACTAACCCTGCTTTTTGGACACTCAAGTTGTAAAGACTTAAGCAAGCCATACACTATACAATTTTTTTTTTTTTCTTATACCCATAAGGAATTGCTAGAAAAGTCTGACATGCTGGTTGTACTAAAGTCAGTCGCTGTATCGTCTTCAGTACAAAACAAAAAAATTCCGCGCTAGAAATACAAAAGAATAAGCAGCAGTAAACAGTGCGACAACACCAACAAACAGATAAAAATAAATTAAACTGCTCTAAACAAAAATTATATATGTTGGAGTGAGTTAATAGTGTGACCTAACACCAACAGAAATATAGAAAACGAATCCAGTAGATAAAAGTCCAAATTGCCGAAGTAGTAGGTATTCAGTGTAAATGTGAATGCTGTTCCAAATGAGCTATGATTGCTCTTACCAGAACTCCAAAGAAATAAGCGGATGGCAAAAAACCCTTGCCAGGGCCTCTGGGGTATTGGACCAATCAGCACCGTCCGTGGTCAGATCAAAATCCCCTCAATGGATGCAGGAGAGAAGCAAACACAAGAAAAACTGGCCATAGTGTAGTATGTTAAATGCTAGACATGGACATACGAACATACAAATCACCCTGGTGTGCACATAAAAACAACTAAAAAGGGGGGGAGAGAAGTGAAAAAAACCCCACCACCGTGGCTGTAGATTGTGCTTACCAACTCACGGTGATATACAGGTTATTAGTAGGTTAGGAGCTGACATATAGCTGGCAAGGAGCACCCTGATACGTCCTCATTAACCCGAAGTTCACATCGTCAGCAAACCACCCAGAATATAAAAATTAAACTCTCCATGGTGAAATACGTTTAAAAACGAATTTAATAAATAAAGTAATGCACTTACAAAAATAAAAGCACTTATATCGCATAAGTATATGTCGCCGGCCGGCATACAAGCATGGAAGCGAAGCTCGTCCTACTTCCTGGTCTCGTGGTAGCGTCGCTGCGTGCGTACCCAGACGCGTTTCGTCATCAAAAGGACGTTCTCAATGGGGAGTCCCCATTGAGAACGTCCTTTTGATGACGAAACGCGTCTGGGTACGCACGCAGCGACGCTACCACGAGACCAGGAAGTAGGACGAGCTTCGCTTCCATGCTTGTATGCCGGCCGGCGACATATACTTATGCGATATAAGTGCTTTTATTTTTGTAAGTGCATTACTTTATTTATTAAATTCGTTTTTAAACGTATTTCACCATGGAGAGTTTAATTTTTATATTCTGGGTGGTTTGCTGACGATGTGAACTTCGGGTTAATGAGGACGTATCAGGGTGCTCCTTGCCAGCTATATGTCAGCTCCTAACCTACTAATAACCTGTATATCACCGTGAGTTGGTAAGCACAATCTACAGCCACGGTGGTGGGGTTTTTTTCACTTCTCTCCCCCCCTTTTTGGTTGTTTTTATGTGCACACCAGGGTGATTTGTATGTTCGTATGTCCATGTCTAGCATTTAACATACTACACTATGGCCAGTTTTTCTTGTGTTTGCTTCTCTCCTGCATCCATTGAGGGGATTTTGATCTGACCACGGACGGTGCTGATTGGTCCAATACCCCAGAGGCCCTGGCAAGGGTTTTTTGCCATCCGCTTATTTCTTTGGAGTTCTGGTAAGAGCAATCATAGCTCATTTGGAACAGCATTCACATTTACACTGAATACCTACTACTTTGGCAATTTGGACTTTTATCTACTGGATTCGTTTTCTATATTTCTGTTGGTGTTAGGTCACACTATTAACTCACTCCAACATATATAATTTTTGTTTAGCGCAGTTTAATTTATTTTTATCGTCTTCAGTACAACCTGCCCACCCATAGATGCATTGAAATTTGTTTAAATACTTTGTACAAAATCCTTTGGTAATGACAGCTTCAAACTACCACCTTTTATGGAGAAACTAATCGCATGCATTGCTCAGGTGTGATTTTGGCCCGTTATTCCAGTCTTCAAATCTTGAAGGTTCCGTGGGCCTCTTCATAAACTGATCTTTAGTTTTTTGGGGGTTTTTTTTCTATTGGATTCAAGTCAAATGATTGGGCTATTCTAGCAGCTTTAATTTCTTTGAAACCAATTGCGTTTCCTTGGATTTGTGTTTGGGGTCATTGTCTTGCTGAAATGTTCACCTTCATTTCATCTTCATCATCCTGGTAGATGGTGGCAGATTTATCACGAATGTCTGATGCATTTTTCCATACATCCTTCCTTCAATGATTAGAAGTTTGCCAGTACTGTATGCTGAAAAACAGGCCCATCTGACCAGACTACAGTGGGGAAAATGTTTTGATCCCCTGCAGATTTTTTGTAATTTTGCCCACTTGCAAAGAACTGAAGAGTCCTATCATTATCATAGGTATATTTTAAATGATAAAGACAGAATATCAACCAAAAATCCTGAAAAAAACAAACGCATGACTCAAATGTTAGAACTTGAGTTGCAGTCCAGTGAGTAAAATAAGTTTGTTTTCCAAGCAAAGTATGACTTAGTACCCTTGGAGACACCCTTGTAGGCAAGCAGAGGTAAGATATTTCTTGCAGTTGGTTACCAGGTTTGCACAAATCTCAGGAGGGATTTGGTCCACTCTTTACAGATCTTTTCTTGGGTGTTGCTTGGCAACTGTTTCAGCTCCCTCATACATTTTTCTATAGGATTAAGGTCTGGAGACTGGCTAGGCCACTTCGTGACCTTAATGTGCTTCTTGAGCCACCCCTTTGTTGCCTTGGTATGTTTTGGGTCCTTGACATGCTGGAAAACCCATCAACGACCCATCTTCAGTGTTCTGACTGAGGGAAGAAAGTTTTCTTCAAACATGTTGAGTTAGTGCTAAAGCGCTCAATTTTGGTCTCCTCAGACCACAGTACTTTCCCTGAATCATTTTAGATGTTTGTTGGAAAACTTCAGATGGGCCTGTTCATGTGCTTTCTTGAGGAAGGGGATCTGCAGGATTTTAATCCATGGCAGCGTATTGCATTACCAATGGTTTGGTGACACTGGTCCCAACTGCCTTGAGATCATTCACAAGCTCCTCCCGTGTAGTTCTGGGCTGATTACCAACCACACACACACACACACACACACACACACACACACACACACACACGCACGCTTGCTTGTCATGGTCATACTTGCCCCATGAGGTAAAATCGTGCATGGTGCTCCAGACCGAAGTTTTGTGTTTCTTCAATTTGCGAATAATCGATCCAACAGTTGTCTCCTCACCAAGCTTCTTGCTGATGGTCATGTAGCCCATTCCAGCCTTATGCAGGTCTACAATCTTGTCCCTGACATTCTTTTGACAGCTCTTTGGTCTTGCCAATGATCAGGTTTTAATGGAAGAGATTATGTGGATAGGTGTCTTTTATACACATGAGTTGTCATTAGGAGCATCTTCTTAATTTGACAGAACTTATCTGTGTACTACATGAGCACATACTGTAACTAGTCTGTGAGAGCCAGAATTATTGGTTGGTAGGGGATGAAATGCCTATCTTACTCACTGAACAGCAACTAAAATTATTTGTATCGTGTGGGTTTTTTTATATATTCGATCTGTCATTTAAAATACACCTATAACAATTAGACCCTTCATTTCTTTGTAAGTGGACATACTTACAAAATCTGCAGGGGATCAAATAATTTCACCACTGCATATTCTCCCAGTATTCCACAGGCTTGTCTAAATGTTGTGCAGCAAATGTTAAATGAGCTTCAACATGTTTTTTTTCCAAGTCATCTTCCAGGATGGCTTAGAGGCTCCTAGTACAGGAAATGCATGATCCAAATTCTAAAAGCACAACACAAGCAATGGCCCCTCAGTATTTGTTTCCTCTGGCCAGACAGGAGCTCCAAACAATATATATTTTTTTTTTATGTCCGGCCTTCATGCTAGGTGGCAGGGGCCTCCCGACATCCATACCCAGTTCAACAGGGGCATGACTCCAGAGGTATGAGTCATCAGCTTGGGCCACCCATAAACCTGAAAAAGTGGTGTGGGGTGCAGGTAAGGGACCCACTTGGTTGTAGCCTCATCGAGGTACCTGTTAGGAGTGGAGGAGGTGGCCCAGTTGCGTCCATCCGGAATGGCACAGCAGGGTGTTCTGGTGGATGCGTGGGCCGCCGCATGGTCCAGGTGCTCTTCTCTGCTGTTCATTTACAGAGATCCCCATGTTGTAGGGCTTCTCTATCCTCAGCGTGTGGACCGCGCTGGGAGCGCAGAGTGATTTCGCTTCCAGGCAGGAAGTGACACGACTAAGTCCGGTGGCGGCCATCTTGGTACACCCAGATGGAAATGACTCCCTAGCAAGGGTAACTGAAGTATAACAGGCATGCTGGAGGGCAGTGTCGGATCCACAGCGCCACCCCGGATTCTCCACACCTCCTGGATAAGCCTGACTAAGAAGATGACGCCGAAGACTTCCAGGATCCATGGAAGCGGGTCTAGAGGCGCCATCGGTTGAATCGGGCCCCAAGGTAAAACTGGGCAGGCTGCTCCTTTCCTTTTCTTATCCTGTGGTGGGGGCACAGGGCGTTTGTTTTTTTTCCAGAGCCTGTTTTTGCTTATGGTGGACAGGTGTCGCACATACTAGCATAGACTCGGGTAGTGGTTAAAGATTCTTAGATTAGAATTGTTATCCACTGGGTGTTTTGTTAATTGGTATTTACTTCAGTTGAAGTAATGTGCTGGCGTTTGTCCTGCAATGAATCAGAATACAAAGGCCATGAGCCCAAAGATAACAAAACCGACACCCAGAAAAGTGCCCAATGTGCACCAAGAAAATGCCTTATGGTTGGAAGAAAAGTGCATGTCAGGACTGTATAGATACTCGTCAACGGAGAGACAGGACCTGTCCTCAAGGGTTTTATGGACTCAATGAAGGAGGTGAAACAGACTTTACAGTCCTTTAAACCCAGAAAGCAGGAGGATCTTGCTGAACCTTTCCCCTGTACTTCTGGCACCAATACTGGTGCGAGGCCAATAGCCCTGGCACAGGCAGCCCACCAGCAGGGAGTATGGGAGGAGCTGGAGGAGAGCTCAGTCGGCCTCAGATTCTGAGGAAGAGGAGCTTAATGAGTAAAAACGTAGCAAGGTCCAAAGATTTATTTTCCCTTCAGAGGAAACGGAGGAGTTAAAGGGTATCTACAACACCCTGGAGCTGGAAGAACCGGAAAACCAGTAGCTGTCTGCATGGCCTTTTTTATATGCAGACCTTCAGCCTAAGCAGACCAGAACCTTTCCGGTGCATACGTCCCTAAAAGACAGTACTTCAGGAATGTGGAAGAGTCTTCTTCCCGAAGAACCTGGAGAAGGTTTCCCTTCAAGGAGAATACAAAGTTGTGGGAGAAGTGTCCCAGACTAGACACTTCCCTATCTAAAGTTATAAAAGGTTCAGAGCTCTCCTTTGAGGACACAGGCACCCTAAAGGAGCCAATGGATAGAAAGGTGGAAGGGTATTTTAAAAAAGCATGGGAAGCCTGTTTGGCTAACTTTAAACCAGCCCTAGCCACTACATGCAAGGCTCGTACGCTTGGTATGTGGCTAAAATGGCTCCACACTCTTCTGGAGTCAGACACTCCCAGGGAAGAGATTTTGGATGCTTTGCCAAATTTAAGGCAGAAGCCTACATAGCGGATGCATCCACTGAGTCTGTAAAGTTCTCGGCCAGCATTGATTAAGGGAGGAAGGCTATCTGGCTGAAGTCCTGGGGGTGGGTGACAGTGTCAAACCAAGCTCTGTTCCTTCCCATTTTCTGGAGATTTGCTCTTTGGCAAAGAGTTAGAATCTTTTCTAGAGAGGTCAGCCGATTACAAATAAGGTTTCCTTTTCCCAAAACAATTTTTCGTCCCTTCCAAAGTTCAGGAGAAAGGAACAATCAGGGGGACAGATGGCTGCAAAACAGGGGTTTTGCAGCTACGCAAGACCAGAAAAGAGGGTGGCAGTACAGGAGGGGAAGAGGCAGAGGTGGCTTCCTTGTCAAACCCTCTCAGCCTAAAGACCCTTCCCAGTGACTCATTTGGCCATGTGGGGGGAAGGTTGGGGGTCTCCTGAAAGACGTGGAAAAATCCAACAGCTATGTCTTCCCTTCTACAGAGTATGATGGAGAAGGCGATGAGCTCCACCCCCCCAAACTCTAAGGACGGGGGTTTTATTCTCAAGTTTTTCTGATTTAAAAAAGCCATCAGGAAAATTCTGACTTTTTTTTTTTTTTTTTTTTTTTTTTTAACATAATGCAAGTGAAAACGTTTGTACAAATGATTCAAAATGGAGTCAATATACACCACCAGAGATTTAACCCCTGGGATCGTCATGGTCTCATTGGATCTAAGACTCCTATCTTCCTGTCCCTATTCAAAAGGAGTTCAAGCAATATCAGGTTTGCAGTGAAGAATGGGTTCAAGACCCTCTATTTTCAGTTCAATGCTCTGCCCTTTGGATTGATGACAGCACCACGCATCTTCACAAAGATTCTGGCAGAATCTTGAACCCTGAGATCAGAGGCGATTCGCATAATTCCCTATCAGCAGGTCAACCAGATCTTTGCAGACTCAGCAGTCAAAGTGAAACAGAACCTGAGCAGAACTATCAGATACCTTCAGCAGCTGGGGTGGCTAAATCAGGAGCAGTTAGTACCTACTCAAAGTATAGTATTCCTAGGATACTAGATGGACTCTACTACATCCAAATTTTTTCTGATGAAAGAAAGTGGCAATAATTGCAGAGGTGAGCAGCCTCTGCGCATGTACAAAGGCCTCAATTCAAGATATGAGGGTCCTTGGGTTGATGACAGCAGCCATCCCAGG
Source organism: Lithobates clamitans (assembly GCA_037952925.1). Taxonomy (NCBI): domain Eukaryota; kingdom Metazoa; phylum Chordata; class Amphibia; order Anura; family Ranidae; genus Lithobates; species Lithobates clamitans. The sequence continues at coordinate 6,794 of JBBGZY010002222.1, read as the reverse complement.
AGTCAAGTGGGCCCAATTCCATACTCGAGCACTTCAGGCGTTCATGCCTTCTCTCTGGGATGGAAGGAATCTCTTCAGAGAAAAACGGAGATTCCGCATGAAGTAAAGCTCTCAAGTGGTTGATCCCAGCAAGTCGACTTTGTCCCAACACAACCCTCTGACTGTTACCACGGATGCCAGCGGTCAGGAGTGGGAAGCCCACTCAGGCACACAGATGGCCCAAGGGGTCTGGAGACAGCAGAAAGCCACCCTTTCCTCCAATGCAAGGGAGCTGAGAGCAGTTCTAAAGGCTCTAGTAGCCTTTGGTCCGACTCTGAGGGGAAGACACATGCAGGTCCTTAGACAATATTACCACCGTAAGCTACATCAACAAGCAGGGAGGTAGGAGAGTGGCAGGCCTTATGAGGATAGCAGAAGAAATCCTTCAATGGGCGGAGGCAAATCTTTTATCTCCGTCTTCAATTCACTTAAAAGGGTATTCAACACTCTGGTGGATGTCCTAAGCAGGGAGCTTCTGTCTCAGACAGAATGGAGCTTGAATCGAACAGTGTTCGAACAGATAGGGCAGAAGTGGGGAGTCCCACAGATGGACCTTTTTGCTACAAGGCAGAACAGGCAGGTGGAGGAATTTTTCTCTCTCCAGGGAGACCATCTCAGTCTGGGCCTAGATGCCCTATCCTAGTCCTGGGAAGCAAGCCTGGTGTATGCATTTCCACCTTTTTACCCTCATTCCAAGGATCATCCAGAAGATAAGTGTCGAGCGCGAAAGTTATCCTGATCGCACCATTCTGGCCAAGGAGGTCTTGGTTCTCAGGACTATTAAGACTCAGCATCACGGAGCCTTGGAGACTGCCTTGCAGGACAGGCCTCTTATTTCAGGGGGAAGTGAATCATCCAGAAGTGAGCTCTTTGACGGCCTGGCTACTGGGGAGGCTGTTAGAGCGGAGACATTTATCAGCAAAAGTAATCGATACCATCCTTAGTGGACGGCTTCCAGCTCCTAACACAATTTACAAAAACGAATTTAGGGCCTGGCGCATGCTCAACAGTGTCAGGAGCCATGATCCCAGTGGTTCTAGATTTCCTCCGAGCGGGAGCAGAACTAAATCTTGCGGTCAGTACCCTCAAAGTGCAGGTATCGGCTGTCTAGCTTTTTAAATTAATGGCTGGCAGAAGAGCCCTTGGTCAGATTTCTTACATCCATCAGCATGTCCCCAAGTTAAGGAGGGTTCCCTTCCTGGGACTTATCCACAGTGTTGCAAAGTCTTTGTAAAACACCATTTGAGCCACTAGAGGAACTGTTCATAAAGCTCTTAGCCTTAAACAGTGATTTTAGTGGCCCTAGTCTCTGTTAGGTGGATTGCTGAGATACAGGCGCTCAGTGGCTGAGCCCATCTGCATCATTTTGCAAGACAAATTATCTTCTGAGCTCAGCATTTCTCCCCAATGTACCGCTCAGCTTCCATAGATCAGAAAAGATAGTGATGCCTTAATTTTGCGGAGATCCTAAAAATGAGAGGCTGCATTTAGTAAAATGTCAGGAGATGCTTGATTGCTTACATAGTGCACCAAGGAATGGCAATGTTCCACCAGCTTGTTTGCGGGTTCAAATAAGGGGAAAGGGCATCTAATGCCATCGCAAGGTGGATGAAGTCAGCCATCGCAGCATTCTTGACACCACCATTAGGAGTAAATGCTCATTGCATAAGAGCGGTTTCCACTTCTTGGGTTGAAAGGGCAGGAGTGTCTCCCCCTCCAGATTTTCAAGGCCGCAACCTGGTCCAGGTTCCAGACTTTCATAATGTATTAGACTGGACCTGCTTGCCAGCCAAGCCTAGTCTTTTAGCAGGAAAGTGCTGCAGGCTGTGGTCCTGCCCTGATCAGGTAGTGCTATTGTCCTCTGTAAGCCGTCCTGGCAGATGACTTGGAAAAGCAGTGATTACCTGTTGACTACTTTTTTTTTTTTTTTTTTTTTCCAAGGAGTCTTCTAGGACGGCATCAGTTCCCACCCTTTGGTGGATTAACAATGTAAAGCATATAATAAAATAAAGCTTCGCTAATGAAAGGGTTTAATGATTGCTTATTCTGAAGCCTTCGGGTATTAACACTGAGGGGTTATTGCTTGTGTTATGCTTTTTATAATGTGGATCATGTGTTTCCTGTGCTAGGTGGGAGAAGCCCATCTCTCTCTCTGTAAGCCATCCTGGACGATTCCTGGAAAAAGTAGTTAACAGGTAATCGCTGTTTTCTTGAGCAATGGAGACTTGTGTGGTTAGCGTGCATACAGGCCATGGCGGTTGAGTGCATTACTTTTTTTTTTCTTTGAAACAATTGCACCTGCTAATTCTAGGTCTTTCTGAAGAACTCCATGTGGTCCTTGGCTCTTGGACAGCTCTTCTGAGTCTTTTCACTCCTTTCAAATCTTGTGAGGAGCACCTGGTCGTGGCCGGTTTATAGCGAAATGATCTTTCCACTTGCAGGTTATGGCCCCAACAATGCTCACTGGAACATACAGAAGTTTAAAAATCCTTCTGTAACCAATGGCATCAGTACCTTTTGAAACAATAAGGTTGTGAAGGTCTTCAGAGCTTTGCTTTTACCCATGAGATGTTTCTTGTGACACCTTAGTAAAGAGACCCCTTTTTATAGGGCATCAGTTGAGACTGAACCAGCTGATATTAATGTGCACTGACAAGAGGCACGATTGCTTTCTAATAGATTTCAGCTCTGCTTTGCTTTCTTTCCATGCGTTTTTTTTTTTTTTTTTTTTCCATGTGTTAACTTTTCCCTATGTCATTCAATTTTATTACATATAACTTAATTTCTGAAATGATTTGTTTTGGTTTTACCTAGAAAAATAGTGACTCGTTCAATACTTACTTTACCCATTGTGTGTATTTTTCTTTCCCTCTGCACATATACTGGCTATTTCTTGGTTATACCGTTGCCGCTGATGTAATCTGATATGGCAGTGTGTTGCGATATAGGTGTTGATTTACTAAAGGTAAATAGTCTGTGCGCTGCAACTGCACCCACAAGTACTTACTCTAGATCTGAGGGGAACATGCAAGGAAAATTGCATTTTTTTTTTTTCCTTGCACATGATTGGATGATGGTCAGCAGAGCTTCCCCTCAGATGTGCAGCAACTGTGCACTTCTAGTGCACAGTATATTTGCCTTTAGTAAATCAACCTCAGTGTGTTTTGTGATTCAAGCAACTTTGTAATGTGTTCTTTTACCTTGGGAACTTTTTAATTTGTATGACTAAGCAGTATGCTGAACTTATTTTTTTATTTGAGATGTCAGATTGTAAAGCCAGCAAACTCAAATCACTACAGGTCCCTGTAAAGACATTGGGGCTGGCAGAGGGAGGCCAAGACGTCAAACACTTGGAAGCAGGGTCGGCTTTAATTCAGGGCAGCTGCCCATGGCCCTGTCATTGGTGTTTTTTTTTTTTTTTTTTTTTTTTCAGTTTGAAAGTTTTTATTAACGCCCCCTTCCCTTCCCCTCCGCCCCCCTAACCCCCTCCCTCTCGAAGTCCTTTATTTCTTTTATCTATAGACCTCTGGGCTGGCTAGATCAACACCACCAATGGACACCACTCCTGTTGCATCTTACCAATCTGACTCCCTACACGGGGACTGTGTTAGCTAGACCTATTAACTCCCCAGTACCTCGACTACTCTTATTGAACTTTAGAATTTTTGCCAACCCTTCCATTTTTCCTGATACTCCTCCTCCAGCTTCTTCAGAGTATCTCAAATATTCTAAGTTCTGGGTTTCATTTGTTTTGTCATACCATTGTAATGTTGGGCCGTTTTTTTTTCCTGCCAGTGTCTTACTATAAGGCTTTTTGCTGCATTCAACAGTTGTGGTATGAGTGTACCCAGGTATGACTCGGTTGACATTCTGAATCCATGAAATAGGCATGCCCATGGATCGTCTGGGACTTCTATTTGGGTTATCTCGCTAGTGATTTTCCTTATCTTATCCCAGTATTCCCTTATTTCTGTGCATTGCCACCAGATGTGTGCCATTGTACCCAGTTCTTTGCATCCTCTCCAGCAATATTGTGAGGTTTCACTCTGGTACTTTGATACTCTGTCTGGGGTAATGTACCATCTTGACAGACATTTATAATTTAGCTCGGACACCTTATAGTTTACTGAGGTATTATGGACTCGCTTTAATAATATTGTAGCCTCCTCGTTTTTTAGTTTTGAATTTAATTCTGTCTCCCATTTTTTGATAAATGCTGGAATGTCAGTACCCTTCAGATCCCTCAATACCCTATAAATCTTAAAAATCCCCTTTTTCCTGCCTTTCCGATGCATAGTTTCTCTAATGGCTGAAGGTTTTCCATCGTTCTGATGGGTTGGGGAAGTGCTTTCACAAAGTGTTTTAGTTGAAGATATCGCCATCTATTGAGGGTCAAAAGGTCGCTTTTATTTAAGTCCTGGAAAGAACAAAATTTGCCCTTTTCCATAACATCCTTAAGCTGTACTCCTTCTTGCAAGATCCATCTCCCACTCCAAATTTCCATGCCTGGTGCAAAAAATTCTGTGTCCTTCAAAAGGATCAAAGGGGAGTTATACTCCCATTTCTCGTTTTTTTTTTTTTTTTTTATGCAATTTGTCCCAAACTTTTAAAGTGTATCTAGTGATAATATGTGTCTCAGAACTAAGTTTCCTGAAAGGTGGAGGAATCCAAATTTACTCATGTCAACTTTACAAATCGTGTTGTCCAATTTCACCCAACGCTTTTCCTTATTTCCTTTTGCCCAATCTATAATTCTTGATAAAATAATTGCCTCGTGATAACATATGTCAGGTGAACCCCCAACCCCCCTTTTCTTTATCTCTAACCAGTGTTGTATAACTTATACGCGGTTTTTTCCCCCTCCAAATTAAAAAAAAAGTGAGTGCAGTTTTTTGAGATATGCTTGTGGTAACTGTATCGGGAGCATTTGCATTTTATATAAAATCTTTGGCATTATTGCCATCTTAATGATGATTCTCTCCCCCCCCCCCCCCCCCCCATGACAGCTGTCCTCTTGTAATTCTGTTCAACCCTTGACCTCATTGAGGAGAGGAACAAAATTCACCTGAAATAGCTATTCTCTAGTCCCGGTTATCTTGACCCCAAGGTAATTTATCTCCTTTTTTTTTTCCCCACGCAAATGGGAACTCCTTGTGGACCGAATGATCTTTTTTATCCATCTTATTAATTTCTAGTATTTCAGATTTGGCCGTGTTAATCTTGAAGTTTGATATTTCCCCGTATTCTTTCAGAGTTTTAAGCAGATTAGGGAGAGTTATCCTGGGTCTAGTGATATAAAAAAGGATATCATCTGCAAAGGCAGCCAATTTATGATCCTCGTCTCCGTCGAGGACTCCCGTAATGTACGGGCTCTGCCTCATCCTTAACAGGGGCTTGAGCGTTAGCACAAACAGAAGGGGGGGACAGTGGGCACCCCTGTCTCGTTCCGTTAGTCATTGCAAACGGCTCAGATAGTGTTCCGTTTACTTTGACCCTTGCTGAAGGACTGGCATACAGTGCCTTTATCCATATGAGCATGTTTTGCCCAATTCCTATCTCCCTCAACATACAGAACATAAAGCCCCAGTCTACCCTGTCAAAAGCTTTCTCAGCGTCAATTGACAGGAGTAGACCTGGGGCTCCACTGTCTCTCATTCTTTGGGTTACCATGAGGGTTCTTATCTGTCATTGTTTTAAAGCCCAGTAAGCAGCGCTGCCTGCAAATTGGGAGCCCCTTCGGCACCACAAAAGACTGATCCACTTCACACAGGCAACAGCCAGCATTGACATGCTGATCAAAGAGCGGCCGGGGCTGTGAGATCCATTGACGCTCTGACCCTGCGCCATGCCTGTACATCTGGACCCAAGCCTCGGGTAGGAGCCCATATCGGAGTGCCAGTGGAAGCTGGCAGCACTCGTGTGAGCCTGAACTCGGCGGACCAGGTAGGTCCTTCTCCCCTGGCTCCCCATATACAGGTACCAGTCTAGTTCCAAAACGCTGACCTGCCTGTTTAGAGAGCAGCATGGCTCACAAGATCAGTGGCACTGTGCTGACATCTTCTACACTGTGAAACACAGCACTGCTTGGTGGGTTTCATTTAGGCCTGATTCACATGTGGGTTTGTTTAGGCACAACAGCCCATTATTTGAATGGGCTGCCATGCCTGCACTTCCTGCAGAAATAAGGTACATGCAGCATTTTAAAAATGCAGTGGCTTTGAAATTGTAGCTTTTGCGCACCATGCAACTTGCCTGCAGTTCCTGCACCTGCAAATATGCTGCATTTTTAGATGTGGGTACTGCAGGTAAGGTGCATGATGCGATTTCATGGCCAATGCATTTTTAAAATGTTGCATGTACTTATTTGCAGAAAATGCAGGCATGACAGCCCATTCAAATGAATGGGCTGCTGTGCCTGCACAACCCCTCATACATGTAAACCACGCCTAAAGTGGTAAAGTAATTTTTAGAAAATTAAAAACACTGGTCCCTCTGGCAGGTTTAAGTCATGTGCTAGTATTCACTGCATATTAGCACATTATGACAGACTTGCCTGTAAACTGAGCTCTTCTGTCTTTCTGAGTTCTCAACCTTGACTGGACAGGCTGTGGTGACATCACTCCTGCGCATAGGCAAGGGAGTTGCAACGCTGCAGCACAGAGCGGGCTCTAAATGTAATGTGAGCTGTGCATGTGTGGCTCAAATCACATTATTGCTGACAGGCAGGGGGGACATTCTTAACAGAAGACACCACT